>JAVCKV010081673.1:0-21230 GCA_032274145.1 Herpochondria borealis | reverse complement strand
GTCGCCGAACCGGCGGAAGTCCTCGGCAGTGTGGAGGTCGGGGAAGGTCGATGGCGAGATCGCTGCTTCGCCCTCGGGAATGTTGCGCACTTCGGAGATCTTCCCGACGTTCTTCGATCCGGGAAGGTGGCCTCCGGTGCCGGTCTTGGCGCCCTGGCCGCCTTTGAAGTGAAAGGCCTGCACCTGCTCAACCTTCTCGAGCTCCCAACCAAACCGGCCCGAAGCCAGCTCGTAGAAGTACCGAGAGTTCGCAGCCTGTTCTTCGGGAAGCATGCCGCCCTCTCCCGAACAAATGCCGGTACCGGCAAGTTCGGCGCCCTTGGCCAAGGACACCTTTGCTTCTTCTGACAGCGCACCAAAGCTCATGTCCGAAACAAACAACGGGATGTCGAGGTGTAGCGGTTTGGCCGCGTTTGGCCCAATGACCACCGACGAGCTGACCAACATGTCGTCGAGCAACGGCTTGCTGGCCAGCTGGGCCGTGACGAATTGGATGTCGTCCCACTTCGGCAATAGATCGCGGGGAACACCCATGGCACTGACCGGACCATGGTGGCCAAGCTTCGAGAGGCCTTCGTTGGCCAATTTACGGATCAATGCCACATGTGGTTCGTCTTCAGTGCCGTGAAGATCCTGGAATTCGCCCTGATACGACGAACGGTCATAGGCCTGTGGGTTTGTCTTCTCCCATGCCAACACCTCTTGTTCATCGATGAATAGGTCGCCGTCTTCGATCCACGAGGCAAAGCGGTTCAGAACTTCAGAATTGTTGTATGCCGAAACACCGGTACGGAACTGGTAATCCCATCCGTGCAGACCGCAGATCAGGTCGTCGCCGACCACGGTGCCGTCGGACATTTTGGCGCCACGATGCAAACAACGTCCGTAGAGCACCGAGTGGTTGTCGTCCCAACGCACAATCACCAGATCAACATTGCCAACCAGCACACCAACCGGTTCACGGTCGGGCACTTCACTCCAGGTGGCGATCTTGACTGGACTACTCATGGGCGATTCCCGTTTCGTTCGATGAAGACGCTCAACGTATCACCGGAGACACGAGGTCGAAGCGGCCCCCTTCTTGACATGATGCATAAGCCACTGCTAATCATTAGCCATGACTTATGGAAGGTCTTCGACTGGTGCTGCAGCACTAAACGTGCTGCACGACCCAACCCGACGACACGTCCTCGAACTGCTGCGCGGCGGCGAACAAAGCGTCCGTGAACTCACCGACCAAACCTCGGTGACGCAGCCAGCGGTCTCCCAACACCTCCGGGTGTTACGAGAAGCCGGCCTCGTCGCGGTTCGCCCCGACGGAACACGCCGCCTCTACCGCATCGAGCCAGACGGATTTTCCGCAGTTCGGACCTGGGTCGATTCCTTTTGGGATGACGCCCTCGACGCTTTTGTACGCCACGCCGAAGGAGGCACCCAATCATGAATGCACCCGTAATCCGCTCCGCCCATGTCAACCGATCCCCCGAAGACGCCTTCGACATCTTCACCAACGAAATCGGTGCATGGTGGCCGCTTCCGAGCCACGGCATGTTCGGCGACAAATCTGGCGGGATCTCGTTCCGAGATGGCCACATTGTTGAAACCTCCGTCGACGGAACCGAAGCCATGTGGGCAAAGATCCTCACCTGGGAACCACCAACGGGATTCCGCCTTGCCTGGCACCCCGGCCAAACCGCTGAAGACGCATCGGAAGTAGATGTGCAATTCATTCCTAACGGCGACGGGACCACGGTCATTGTGGAGCATCGCGGCTGGGAGAAGTTTGGCAGCGACGCTATGACCCGCCGCCGCTCCTACGTTGGACCAAACGCCTGGGGCTACGTGCTCGACCACTTCGCCGACGGCGCCGAAGCGGGCACCAACCCTCCCGATCTCACCGAGCTCGCCGCTGCGTACGACACCTTCTACGCCCTCGCCGAAACCGGAACGTTCGGGCCCGCTCCCGACGGCGAGTGGAACGCCGACCAAACACTCGCTCACGTCGCGCTCAACGACCTCGCCATGAATGCCGTATGCCAAGGACTCGTACATGGCACAGACCCAAGCGACTTACGCTTCGAGAACGAGGTCTGCCAGGACCCAGCTGTGCTCGCTGCGTGGATCGAGTCTGCAGGCGACCGAGCCTCGCTCATTGCCCGAGGCCGAGCCAGCGCAACCCAACTCCAAGGCGCACTACGGCGTCTGTCGCACGAGCAGCGCGAGACGATGGTGCACTGTCGACTTAGCCACGACGGCAACACCATGCTCGACGACCCCCGCCCCTGGGGGGCCGTCGCCATCATGGTGCAATCGCAAGTGCACCTTCCCGCACACATCGAGCAGCTCACAAACCTGACGAGCTAGCAGGCATCCCGGAAGTACGCCCCAGCAGCCGGGGTCGACACGTTGCGGTCACGAATCACGATCGAGTGACTCGACGCATAGCCGCTACACGCACGGGTGAACCCCGCACGATTCTGAGCGCTGTCGTCATATTCGATCATGACAACATCGTCGCCATAACCCGCAACGAAGTCTCCACACTCATCGTAGGCACCACACTCCTCAACGACCGCAAAGTCGAAACCGATCGCCACGTGGGACCCATCGGCGATCAAGCCAGCGGTGTTCTTCTGGGCAACGGCAAGGCCAAGATCATGCGCCCGCTCGGTGATGATCGTGGCAAAGGCAATGTTGTCATTGCGATCAAACGGCACCAGCGCTTGCACCGAAGGAGCGTCCTCGAACCGAGTCCAAGAATCCAAATTGTCGAACTCGACAGCGTCAAAGCCCTTGTCGGCACACGCCTGGATCATTGGTTGCAGGTGCGCTGCAGCCGCAGCACGCTTGGCCGCAGTGCTGATATCGATCAGATACTCGCCTTCCCAATTTGGGTCCTGGGCAACCCTCGTGAGCACGAGGTTCGCTGGCCAGTTGCTGAACTCATCCGGGCGATCGACCCCATCATCGTCGTCCTGCGTCTGGAACGCATTCACATAACAGACGTTGTAGACACCGGGCGCAGCCGTGCCCGCAAACCAATCACGGGACACCGAGGCAACGCCCGACGGCACGGCATAATCGCCACCGATCTGATAGTCGAAACCACCATTGCGTGGAGGCAGAACAAACCCCACCGCTGGCGGCTGCGTCGTTGTAGTTGTAGGAGCAGCCGTTGTAGTTGTGGGAGCAGCCGTTGTAGTTGTGGGAGCGGCGGTAGTTGTTGTCGGCGCAGCGGTCGTGGTTGTCGTCGACGGCGCATCAGAGGAATACGTCACCCCGAGGTAATCGAGCTGGCTGACGTCGTTGTCATTCGATGAGTAGTAACGAAGCGTCACCCGACCCCAACGGTTCACAAACCGCGACGAATCATCAACGCTGACGGTTGAGTCCGTCCAGACCCAGTTTTCGACATCGTCGTTTGTGAAGACATCAACCCACACCCGTGCGTCGAGATCACGAATCTGCAGACGCCAGCGGTTCTCGTTGGCGTCGGGTCCACGAAAGTTCACCGCAACATCGAGCGACGTTCCCACGTCACCCTCAGGGGTCGCCTTCAGTATCGACACATGACGACGAACGTCCGGCGAAAACTCGATGTACTTCGACCACCCATCCTGCGTTCCCGACTGATCGGAAACATCCAACGCACTAACCGACTGGCCACCACCGATTTCGCCCCGACGCACCGTGAGCCGATCGGTGCTTGCCGACAACGGGTTGGACGCCAAGAGCACAAGCATCGCAACCGACACGACGCCACCCAAGGTCAGCGCCACCGACCTCACGCTTCTTGGGAACCGTTTGTCGGGCATGCCGGACCAGTCTTGATTCGTTTGTGATTTTCTCATGCTCGGCATCGTGCACGTTCGAACATGACGTGAACATGACGCGCCCGCTCACTGACCCCACGCTCCGGGCAGAGCCCCGGTCGGGCCTATGCTCGTCACCGTGAAGATACTGACGCTCGAGGACGATCTCGACGTCCGCAACGCGCTCGTTCGCTACCTCACGGCAGCGGGCTACGCCGTCGACGTTGCGTCAACGTGGGCAGAGGCCGACGATCAGCTCTCGTACAACGACTACGACGCACTCGTCCTCGACCGGACCCTTCCCGACGGCGACTCCATCGAACTCCTACGCCGAAGACGAGCAAACGGCGACCTCACCCCGGCACTGTTCTTGACCGCCCGAGACGCCATCACCGACCGGGTCGATGGCCTGTCCGCCGGCGCCGACGACTACCTCGTCAAACCATTTGCCATGGAAGAACTTGTCGCCAGAGTCCATGTCCTCACCCGCCGAACCGTCGTTGCCGCCGAACCAATCCTCAAGCTCGGCAACCTCGAAGTAGATCCATCCCAACTTTCCGCCCAGCGCAACGGACAACCGCTCGGCCTCACCGTAAAAGAGTTTGCGGTCCTGCGGTATCTCGTCGCAAACGCTGACCGCATCGTCTCCCGCACCGAACTCATCGAACACTGCTGGGACGAATTCCTCGAACCTATGTCCAACGTGGTCGATGTCAAGGTCGCACAACTCCGTAAGAAACTCGGCGACCCACCACTGGTCCACACGGTGCGAGGCGCCGGATACATCGCAGCGACCGACCGCGCATGACCCGCGAGACCGCACAAACACGACTCGCCCGACTCCGCCGCAGGCTCACCGTCACCATGGGGTTGCTGTCACTCCTCGGCATTGCCGGCCTAGCGATCGTGGCCACCCTCGTCGATGGCCAGCTGCGCGACGACCGCTTTGATGCAGAATTACAAGGGCGAGCATCGCGTGCCGCAGCACTTGTGTTCTTCGATGACACCACGAACAGCTGGAATACCGCAGGGATCCTCGACGACGCCGTCGAGCAAACAACAGCAGGCATTCTCGTATTTGACGGTCAGGCACAAACCGCGTTGCTCGCCACAGCGCAGATAACCAACACCGACACCCTCGTAACCCAAACGCTTGCCGATGGCGCCGAACTTGGGTCGCTCGGCGAGGTCACCGTCGACGGACGTACCTTGCGTGCCGCCGGCTCGCCCTACTTCGGCGACGATGGCGAAGACACCGATGTGGTCATCGGCGTCGTGATCGCTGCTTCCGAACCTGGCCCGGACCCCGCTCGACAACAGCTCCTAACCCTCGTCTGGGGTGCAGCGGCAGCACTCGCTGCACTATCAGCCGCCATCGCTTGGGTACAGGCCGGCCGTGTGGTCAAACCAATGGGGGTACAACTCGATCGCGAAGAAGCCTTTCTCGCTACAGCGGCACACGAGCTGCGCACACCGCTCGGCCGATTCCGGGCCGTCAGCGAATCAGCGCTCCTCAGCGCTCGTTCACTCCCGGACTCCACCGCCAAAGACGACGTTGTCACCGACCTCCGACGGCTCGTCCAACTCAATGACGAGACCACAACATCGATCGAAGACCTCCTGTTTCTCGGTCGCATCGAAGCAGGCCAGTTATCCGCTCGACAAGAACTCGTTCGCCTCGATTCACTCGTGGCCGACTTCGAAGGATCGATCAACGAGCTAGTTGTCGACACGACCACAGCTATTTCCATTCACGCCGATCCGGTTCTTGTACATCACGCCGTCTCCAACGTGCTCGTCAACGCACGACGCCACGGACGCAGCGCCGACAGACCGCTGCTCATCGAGGCCAGCATCACCGCACAAGCTGGCGAGGCGGTCGTGACCATCCGAGACAATGGCCCAGGACTTACCAATCTCGATCACATCTTTGTGCGCCACCACACCAGTAACTCGAGCGGTGGACTCGGGCTCTGGATTGTCCGCAGCCTCATCGAGGCGCAAGGCGGTCGGGTCTCGGCACAGAACCATCCGGACGGTGGCGCGTGCTTCGACCTTCGATGGCCGCTTGCAACCAGCCGCTGACGTGCCCGTTACGCGGCCTTGTCCGAAACGTCCGGCCGCTGTTGCGTAGCTCTCAAGTTCACACCGACGTCCACCCCGGTAGGGGTCAACACAACCTCGAGACCTAGCGACTCGGCCAAGCGGCGCAACGAGTCGACGAGATGATCCTCAACGCCTCCGTCAGATCCGGCTTCGATCCGAGCCATCTCGAATGGAAGCGTCGCTGCTCCGGTCAAGGTCGATCCCACCGAACCAAACTCTTGGATCGCAAAGCGCGCACCGCCATCGATCAATATCTGGACCCCACCGCTTGGATCGGTCATCGCTGTAGCGAGCTCACCTTCGGCCACCTCAAACACCACGTCTAGGCCAATACTCTTTGCCGAGCGCGCCATCACTACGGCAGCCTCAACAAAGGCAACGGATCGCAACTCGCTCGCCGTTACCCGGAACATAAGCCAATCAGCTCCGCCAGTACTTTCGGCCGGAAGGCGAACCGCCAGCTGATTCATCGCCCAAATCGCTACCTGGCTCGAAAGACCTGCTTGGCTGACAAACGACTGGCCCAAGCGAAAGGCCATGACTTCGCCATCGAGCTGAGAAAGCCGAAGCCGAACCTCCAGGCCAGCAACCCGGCCCGTTCGATCGACGTTCACCGGCTCGATATCGAGGAACAGGCGGTTCGCACGAATGGCCGAACGAAGGTCCTGCTTAAGATCGTGTTGCGCTTCCAGCCAGCTCTGCACTCCGTCATCAAACACAACGATCCGCCCTCGACCCGCCCGTTTTGCCTGATAGAGCGCAGCGTCGGCAGCGTTAAGGTGCGCGTCGGGTCAATCGAGGCTGTTACCGGTCGACGCGGCCACACCAATACTCACCGAAACGTCGAGCTCGACATCATCGATCACAAACGGCTCCATCATCCGCTGAACGATCTGCTCGGCAACATCGAGGGCATGCCCCACGCCTGCCACTCGCTCGAACAGCACGACAAACTCGTCACCCCCGATTCGCGCAGGCAAATCTCCGTCGCCGCTACTCGCCCCGACTCTTTTGGCCAACTCGACCAACAGCTGGTCACCAGCGCCGTGACCATACGTATCGTTGATGCCCTTAAACCGGTCAATGTCGAGATAGAGCAACGCAACATCAACTTCGCCGCGATCATCAGAGGCGTACTGCAACCGCTCCATCAACAAACTCCGGTTCGCGAGACCCGTAAGCGAATCGTGGCTCGCCCGATGCAAAACTTCTGACCGAGCATTCTCGCGTTCACGACTAATCAAGATGAATCGGGCGAGCACAAGTGCCGAGATCGCCAATGAGCCAAGAACAGCAATGAGACGGGCGTCTGCGGCCAGGAACAGCGTCACCGGCCCAGCGGTTAACGCTGCGCCGAGCAATCCCAACCGCACCGGGTGCAGACGATTGTGTTCCGGGCGATTTCGTTTCGCCTCACGAGTAAATACGGCTACCACCATCAACCCAAAGGAGATGTGGAAACCACGGTCGATGATCCCTTCGAGAGGTAGGTCCGGGTCTACCAACTCGTACCAGCTACTCAACGGCTCGAGCGGCAACAACAGCACGACGGCGATCGACAACGGCCCTGTACCTGGCGTAAGCAATCGGCGTTCAGGGTGAAACCGCATCCACAACAACGCAGCCAGCACAAGACTCGCGAAGATCGGGTACGACGCCGTAACGATCAGGGTTAGCGGTGACGCGGTAGCCCCTTCCGGGCTCACCACGCCGACCCACACGAGCAGGCCTACCGCCATCGCAAATATCGCGCCGTCTAGTACAGCATCAACCGGGATAGATCCCGTTGCGCCACGGGTGAGCACCACCAAGCCAGCGACAAGAAAACCATATCCCGCGAGGTAACACACATCGACCGCTGAAACATTAGGAACGGCGCGAGACCACGCAATCCACTCCCAAACCATGTCACCAATGACCCACGAAGTGAGGCCTGCCGAAAGTAGCCCCCAACCAAGACGCTGCCCGCTCGGGCGTCGAGCAACCCCAACCCACATGAGTGCGGCAACAAGAGCCGGATAGCTATGCCACGCAAGCGTTCCGAGCACCTCGTTGGACCATGAGGTCCACGCCAGCGACACAACAAGCATGATGAGCATCGGAGGCAAAACGAACTTCACCTCGCGAACATCGACCCTTTGCTGTTCAGACTCAACCTATTTCTTCGACAACCTCAGTGTCCTCCTGCTGGATCGCCGATGTTTCAACGATGGCAAACCCCAGCACCACAAGCACCACGACAATTCCGGCGATTTGCAAGGCGACCAGACTCTCGCCGTAGAGCACAGCAGCGCCAATAATCGACAGCACCGGAACGCCGAGGGTCATGAGCGAGACCAACGTCAGACTCACGTGTGCGTGCGCCCAACCAATCAGGAAATGGCCGGTGCTCGGAAACACAACGAGTCCCATGACATACCACCACTGTCCGCCATCGGGAACCGGCATCCCTTGGCTGTCGACGGCAAAGAAGACCGCGAGAACCGGCACGCCAGCGAGCAATGAATGGGTTTGCAACGTGAGACCGGTGAGCGATTCTCGAGCGACCTTGCCGAACGCAAAGTAGGCCGCAAAGAAAACAAGCGCAGCGACCGCAAGCAAGTCACCCTGAAGGCTCCACCTCGTGCCTCCCGAAGATCCAAACACGACCGCGGCAACCCCGAGCAGCGCCAGCAGCGTCGCGGCAATAACCCGTGCCGACACTCGCTCGGAGAATCGGCGGGCAGCAACACCAAAAAGCAACAGCGGCGTCAGGCCACCGATCACCGTCACGTTTGCGACCGTCGTGGTCTTGATCGCAATAAAGAACAGGGCGACCTCGATCGATAACGAGATCCCTACAGGTGCAGCAATCTTGAAGTCGCTCCACCGAATTGGACCCACAAAGATCGAGTGGCCAATCGAATACAAGATGGCCGCGATGAGGTACCGCCAGAAGGCGATCTGAGGGCCGGTTAGCTCAGTTCCGCGCACGATCATGTTGCCGATCGACCAAAACACCACAGTCGCCACGACGGCGAGTTTTCCGAGACGGGCCATCGACATCAGCGCAGGCTAGCGGTGCACCATCGAAGGACTCCGAGCCAGCAAAGATCTTGCAGGCAGACAAGCACCAATGATGCTTGACTTGACCAATGGTCGCCATTGCCTTTCGAGAGCCATACCAGCGCGTTGTCCTCGCAACGGGCCTGTCCAATGTCGCCGACGGGATCCGATTTGTTGCGTTGCCGCTGCTCGCTGTGGAGCTCACCAGCAGCCCATTTATGCTCGCACTTGTCCTGGCCGCTGGTCAGGCACCCTGGCTTATCTTTGGGCTCTGGGCTGGACTGATCACCGACAGGGCCGACCGCCGCACCCTTTCACAACGCGTCGCATCCGTGCGGGTCGTCATGCTCCTGCTCCTCGCCATCCTGGTCGCCTTCGACGCCGTACCAATCGGCTTACTGATCGCCGCATCGTTCACGCTCGGGGTGAGCGAGGTACTGGCAGACAACGTCAACAGCGCGCTCATCCCATCGCTCGTTACCGATGAGGACCTCGAGCGAGCCAACAGCCAGATGGTCGGTGCCGAGATCGCCGGTAACGAACTGCTCGGCCCAGCAACTGGCGGGCTGCTCTTTGCCGTTGCTGCTTCACTCCCCTTCTTCACCAACGCCAGTTTGCTCGCGTTCGCTTTTGTCCTGCTCGCTGGCCTCCCAATGTTGCAGACCAGCAACGAAACTGCGGCTACGACCACACCCCCACCTCGCCTACGAGACGGCATCGATCTCGTGCGCGCCTCGCCCGCCCTGCGACTCATCACCAGCTCGACCGCATTACTCGCCGCCATCGACGGCGCCTGGTTCAGCTTGCTCGCCCTCCTCGTCACCGTTGAACTCGGCCTCAACCCGGCAGCATTCGGGCTACTCCTAGCTGCAGGCGCCATCGGCGGACTCGCCGGAGCAGCACTCGCCAATCGGCGTCCTCAACTCACGCTCACCCGCGTATGTGCAATGACGATCTCGGCAACCGCTCTGCCACTCATTGGATTGAGCCTGTTCACAACAACAGCAGCCATCGCCATCACGCTGGTCCTCACGAGCGCAGCCTTTGCATTGTGGAACGTGTTTATGGTTTCGGCCCGCCAGCGTGCAACCCCGAACGATCTTCTCGGTCGAGTGGGCGCTGCACATCGCACCGCCGTCGCCGCTGCAGGAATTGGCGGAATGTTGGCTGGCGGCATACTCGCCGAAACCATCTCGATCGGCGCGACCCTCGCCGGCAGCGGTGCGGTCTTGCTCCTCACTGCACCCGCAATGGTCCGTCGGTTTCGCTCCCTTTAGAAACGCCAGCCCAAAGAAATCAACGGCCAGGAACCCCCGGTTCCGGGTTGGTCTAACTCGATTCTCGATACCTCGATGCTCAGAGTTTGTCGCAAAGTGACCACAACGAGTCCTCCTCGTACCAGGCGCGCTAGATGAGGCGTTCATAACCTTGGGAAAGGCGCTAACGGCAATGGAAAAGGTCCAGCGGGCGTAGTCCAACACATACACATACGAGGTCCACATGAGCACCGAATCGACCAGTCCCGACGCATCAAGCGTTCCCGAAACACCAAGCGCTCCCGACACACCGAGCGTCGATGTGGCCCGACTTGTGAACGCCACCAAGACGTTTGGCGAAGACGACGCCGCAGTGACAGCGCTCGACGATGTCAGCATCGGCTTTCGTCGCGGACAATTCACTGCCGTGATGGGCCCGTCAGGTTCGGGCAAGTCGACCCTGATGTATTGCCAGTCCGGCCTCGATCGACTCTCGTCTGGCCACGCCTACATCGGCGACGTCGACGTCTCGACGCTGTCGGACCAGGAACTGTCGATTCTCCGTCGATCAAAGCTCGGCTTTATCTTCCAGTCGTTCCACCTCGTGCCCGCCCTCAGCGCTCACGAGAACATCACACTTCCGGTCGATCTCGACCCCGGCGCTGAAGTCGACGAAGAATTCCTCACCGAACTGACCGAGGTCCTCGGCATCGCAAACCGTTTGGAGAACCGACCGAGCCAACTCTCGGGCGGCCAACGCCAACGCGTCGCCGTCGCCAGAGCCATGATTCCTCGTCCCGATGTGATCTTCGCCGATGAACCCACCGGCGCACTCGACTCAAAAACGTCTGGCGAGCTGCTGGCCTACCTACGACAAGCCGTCGACGAGCTCGGACAGACCATTGTCATGGTCACACACGACGCCGTCGCTGCAAGCCACTGTGACCGAGTCGTCTACGTGCAGGACGGCAGCCTTGTCGGCGAAGCCGCTCACCCCTCCGTCGACGACATCCTCGACAAGATCCGCGAGCTCAGCTAATGATTCGCCGCACGTTCAAACTGGCCTGGTTTAAACGAAACCGTTACTCGCTGACCGTGATCGCCATCGCGTTATCGGTGGCGTTTATCGTGTCGACCCTCCTCCTCACCACCTCCATAGCCGACGTAGGTGCGCCGCTCAACGACGCATACAAAGGCGTGGACGTCGTGGTTCAGGGCCAAGAAGTTACGAGCGGCGATGGACCCGTCGCAGGCATCAAAGCTCCCGTGCCACCGAGTGTCGTCGACACCCTCACCACCGCAGGGTTCGAGACCGTTGGGTTCACCTCTCCGTACGCGCAGATCCTCGATGCCAGCGGCAGCGCCGCCGGCCAGGACCAGACCTCAGCCAACGTCGCTGCACCTTGGCTAGGCGATTCGACCCTAAACGGCTACGAAATTTCCGTCGGCGCAGCCCCATCGGGACCGGGCGAAGCTGCGCTCGATTCGGCCACCGCTGACGCCGCAGGGCTCGAGATTGGTTCGACCCTGCAATACGTCACGGACGACGGTTTGCAACAGGCAGAGCTCGTTGGATTCGCCACCTTTGGCGGTGCGGACAACAACCCGTACTCCTCAACCCTGCTCCTCGACGCCAACGATCCAGTATTTTCTCCTACCCGAGGGTACGACTACGTGTTGGTCGCCGACGGCGCAAACAGCGCAAGCATCGAGAGTGTGGGTGCGCAGGTTCCCGACTCCGTCGTTCTCTCAGGACCGGGCTGGGTTGCCGAACAGATCGACCTCCTCGACAGCTTCACTGGCTTCTTCAGCACCTTCCTCACCGTGTTTGCGGTCATCGCCGTGGTCGTCGGAATGGTCATCGTGACCAATACCTTCACGGTGTCCCTCGCCCAACGAACCGAAGAACTGGCGCTGCTTCGTTTGGTTGGCACGACCCGCCGCCAACTCATGGCACAAGTGGTTCTGGAAGCGACCTTCCTCGGCCTCGCCGGAACCGGCGTTGGTGTGGTTGTTGGCCTGATAGGTGTCAACGTGTTGGGCTGGTTCCTCGACGTTCTCGGACTCAGTATCGAACGATCCGACGCCATCTCGACAACGGCCATAGCGATTGGTGTCATCGTCGGTGTTGGCGTGACCGTCGTAGCCGCTGTCTGGCCTGCGTGGAAGGCAACCGCCGTAGCGCCGATCGAAGCGCTCCGATCGGCCGAACTAGAGCCGCCTTCGGCTGGACGCAAACGCCTCATCGCTGGCGCTACCACGATGGCCATCGGCGTTGGCTGTCTGGCGTACGGCATGATCCAGAGCGACATCTTGTTCACGGGCATCGGCATCGGCGGCCTATTCCTCGCGCTCTACCTCAGCGCCGACACGTTGATCCGGATCGCCGCACGGCTCGTCCGCCCGCTCCTCGCCAAAGCAGGTCCTACCGGAACCGTCGCCAGCCGAAACCTCGAGCGGAATGCCGGCCGCACATCCGCTGCGGCTAGTGCGTTGATGATCGGCATCAGCCTCATTGCGTTCTTTACGCTGATGGCCGCAACCATCGGCCAATTCATTGCGGGAGATTCCGCCGATGCACTATCGGCCGATTACGTCGTGCAGGGAATCGGCAGCCAGCCAGAGCCTGCCCTCAACAACGCAACCTTGGCCGCGTTACGGACCGTCGACGGCGTCGATGACGTTGTGCCTCTGTACCTCACATCGGTCAACCCGGCAGAAGCTGCAGAGGTTGAACGGGTAGGGCCCGGTGGCGGATCTTTGGGCACCGCCATCACCGCCTTCGATGCGCTCACCGGTGCGTTCGACTTCACGGTCAACGCCGGATCGCTCGACCAAATTGGTGGATCTTCGGTGGTCATTGACCAGGCGCTATCGGAAAGCATGAGCCTCGCCGTCGGCGACACGCTCAAGGTGACCGCCCTCGCCGGTCCCGTCGACCTGCTGGTTGCCGCCATTGTCGAAACCTCGCTACCCGGAAACCCCCAGCCCGCCATCATTGGTGATCTGGACCTCGGTCCAGCGCTTGGTTACGAGTCACCCGCCACCGCGGCGTACATCCTCGGCAGCGCCGGCGACACTGCGCTTAAAGACGCCATCGAGCTGCCAACGATCGACGTGCTTTCGCTCGATGATTACATCAGCAGCTTGAGCTCCAACCTCGACACCATCTTGGCCCTGGTCTATGCCCTGCTCGCCGTAGCGGTCATCATTGCCCTCGTTGGCATCGCAAACACCGTGTCGCTTGCGATCTCGGAGCGACTCGGTGAGATCGCCGCCATCCGTGCTGCCGGAGCATCGAGTCGGCAGATCTTCTGGTCGCTTATCTCCGAGTTTGCGCTCTTGGCTCTCGTTGGTGTGATCTCAGGCCTCGGTCTGGCTTGGGTTGCAGCAGCAGCATTCTTCCGGGCATTGTCCGGCGGCCAGATCAGCTATCCGCAGACAAACTTCTTGACCGGACTACTGATCGTCGTTGCTGGTTTGGTGGGTGGTGCAGCCGCTAGCTGGATCCCGGCCCGCAACGCATCGCGAGCCGACATCCTCGACGTTCTGCGAGCCGACTGAGCTGGCCGAGTCGGCTGATCGCAGTTAGCCGCGGCGATGTGGGCGACGTTCGGCAAATGCCGCAATCGTCTGCTGGCGGGCCGCTTCCACAATGTCGTTTGCTGCGTCCGGGCGTTGTCGAGGAAAGCCCTCCGCAGCGCTCAGCACCGCCTCGTTTGGAGTCACAACAATCGTGCGGGTTCCGTTGCGCTTCAGCATCTCAAGTTCGGTGTCGAGGGTGCGTCGAGCTCGAGCACGAATCGGGCCACCGCCAGGCCGAGCCATAGGAGCCGAGATCAGGGTGATATCGAGTTCCTCGGGCAGGAGAATGTCGGCATGGGTTGACGACGCCACAGCGCCATCGACATACCTGGCGCCGTCAATGACCTTTGGTTGAAACAGCGCAGGAACCGCCTGTGTTGCCTCGATCGCATCACCGAGAGTTTCAGGAATCACATCGCGGCCAAACACCACAACGCGCCCATCATCGATGCGCACACTCGGCACCCACAGTTGTGACGGCCAGTCTTGCCATGCGGCAAAGCGTCGAAGCACAAGCGTCGGAAAGAGCCCAGCGGGAATCAAACCCACAAGCGCCGTAGTCACGCCGATCTGCCCAACGTTACGAACCAAACCAGGAGCAACAGGACGGAGGGCTTTGAGCGGATGACGAAGCGAGCTGGCCATAGCCGACCGCATCTCGTCCCTGTCCTCGCCGCTCGGCGGAGAAGTGATGATCTCGAGTACCTCCTCGGTCGGAGTACCCGTCAGCAAGCTGGCAGCGATAGCGGCCCCCGCTGAAGTGCCAACTATCCGGTCGGCGTTCGCTGGTTCCCGGCCAATGGCGTCACGAACGCCTTGGATCACACCGAGGTGATAGGCCCAGCCAAGGGGCCCTCCAGCTCCCAAAACAACACCAACGCTCATGGGAACTCAACCCCATGCATCACTTCGACCCGGACCGGCGACGGACCAACAACGTCAGGCCGCCACTGACCAACAAGAACGCCATGACCTTTATGAGTCCGGCGAGGGACGCTATCCCCACCAACTCATCTGCTGGCGCCTCGGCACCTTCTGGGCTCGCCGCGCTCGGGGTGGAACCAGTGAAGGCATCAAGAACCTCGAATACCCCAATCACTACGCCCGAGGCGATCAGGACGATTGCGATTGGACTCGCATTACGACTCAGCCACGCATTCATGTCGGCACCCGCTTTGCACGGATGCGGCCAACGTTGCGCTTGATCCAAGGCCAGTGCATCGCAATGTGGATCCCGACAAGCAAGATTAGAAGATTGCCGCCAGCGTCATGGACCGTTGGCCACAGATCGCTTTCCGATGGACTAAACCCGAGGTCGGGAAGGATCGACTCCGAGATCAAGAACCCCGAGTAGATAACGATGACCATGCCGATAAACAGCACGATATCGAACGCTCGATTGAAACGAACCTCTCCGGTACGTGCGGTCTCGGATCGACGAAACACCCGTTTAACCCACGCCCAATCCAAAACAATGTGAGCAATAAAGATCGGAATGAAGACGACCGTGAAATATTCGTGAAACGGAATTCCGGTGGTCTGCGGTGCTGACAGCGCGACGTAACCAACAAAGAGGGCAATGTCGAGCCACACCCTGGTCTTGATCGAGGCCCGTTTCGATGTGCGGACGGGTAGCAAACCGCTCATGCGAAATGCGAGCGAGGCCGGACTTGGCGAACGCCGTCGATATCGATATCGACCTTCTCATCATAGAAACAGACAAGGCCCGCGACGGGCGTACATTCGGGCCGCGGAAGCTTGTACGTCCACGCAATGTCGGCGACGACGTCGTCGCCGATCCGGGCGTCATAGAAGTCCGAGTCGCCCTTGTATGGACACGACGCACGATGACGGTTCTTGGAAAGAAGCGTCAGATCAACATCGGTCATCGGTAGGTAGAAACGCGCAGGAGCACCTGTCTCGAAAAGCAGCGTGGGCTTGTGAGAGTTAGCGAGCTCTACGCCATCGAGCGAGACCACGACGTGGCGCGACGATGCGAGGCAATCGACGCGTGTGTAAGGGCTACGTGGGTGCACAAACACCTCGACGTCTTCTTCGAACCAATGGTCGAGCGCCCCAAAGTCAATCGTGACCAGGCCTGCAAGGTCGGGGTGTTCGGGGTAGCCGTGCACCAGACCTTTGAGTGTCGTGCCAGCACAAACGAGATCGTAGCGAACCGCCCCCTCAGGAAGAGCCGGCCCCGAGTTGGGATCAGCCGACTCACGAAGCTCACCCTCGATGTCTTCTTGAGGGAAGAACCACCACGGCCAATACGGGATCTCCCAAACAAACAGGTAGCTGCGGGAGTCCACAACTACCTGCCCGTTTAGAAGTCCTCGGACCCACTTGTTGCCCGCGATGGATTGTGGATCGCCACCTTGTGGAGTGGTAGGGGGTTCCTCAATTGCCATTGCGTTGCTCCAAAGGAGTTAGTCGTTATGCCAACGAAGTAATGGAGCCAGGCATAACCATGATCTGCCCATCCATCGTGATTGCGGTACAAACAGCGTTTGTGTCGAGGTTGACAGTCTGTGTAGCCAAGCCGCGTACAGCGTCTTCCCACACGATGTAATACGTGTCCGGTGCAACGTTCTTCACCGTGACCGCTTCGATGAGCTCTTCGCCACCAAATTCGGTGTGGCGGTTAGCGCCGTCGAACACGTTGGTTACCGCCATGCCACCCTCGTAGGTGTAGCTCAGCGACTTACCATCAAATACCGCTAGTGATTCAGCATCAGTTTTCATGGGAATTCCTTCTTCTCTCGGTGAGGCAAAGCCTGCTCGCTACCCCCAGAAATGTCTCGGTACTAAGGTGACTGCTCATGGTCACATCTCGACATCTTCCTGATCGAGAGCCGCTGGGAATTCCCTTTGCGCCACAGAGCCGGCACCGCCATCTACCGGTCGAGATTCTCAACCGGTCCGAGCTTGTCGAGCGGATCGCGGGAAGCGAGCTCGCCAGTCGCCAACGGGCCGAGTTCCATCAGCTGGTGGTTTGCACAGCAGGAACCGGCACGCACAACGTCGACTACGAAGCCGTTCCGCTCTCCAGAGGGACACTGTTGCGTATTCACCCTGGCCAGGTTCAGCAGTTTGTGCCGGATTCTGATGTGGAGGCGCTGATGGTCGTGTGGCCAATCTCGTCGCATCACGCCGACCCTGAGGGACGCGTTTGGTATCCGGGCAGCAACGACTCGACACATTGGACCGTCGATGACGACACCCTGACGGGCCTGCTTCGTTTGGTTGACGAGCTACGACGTGAACAGGACCAGTTCGCGGGCACCGCACGCCATATAGCTCTGATGCAGGCACTGCTCTGTGTGCTGTTGTTGCGCCTCGCTATCGACAAGCCCGACTCTCTCCCGAGTACCTCTCAGCTTCCAATCCCATACCTCGACTTCCGCGAGCGCATCGAACTTCGCCTTTACGAGCGGCCCGGTATTGCGGCGCTAGCTTCGGACCTTGGCTACAGCTCCCGAACCCTCGATCGGGCGTGCAAACAGGTTTCGGGACAAACGGCCAAGGAAGTCCTCGACGAGCGTGTTGCATTGGAGGTGCGTCGTCTGCTCACTCACTCGACCCGGCCTATTACGCGGATCGGTGCCGACTTTGGATTCCACGATGCGTCGAACTTCTCGAAGTTTGTGAAACGGCACCTCGGCGAACTCCCCCGCCAAATACGCGGCGAAACAACGCACACAAACTGACGCTGAGTCTGACGCGGTGAAAGTCTATTCAGGCAACGTCTTTGTAAACAATGGTTATCAGAGTGAAAAATCGGATCAGCGAGGGATGGCAAATACGATGCCGTGCGGCAACACGAGCCTCTACGGTGTTCCAGATGAAGAACGACCAGCATGATCCAGCAGAGATGTACGCAGCCGTCCGTAATGAGCTCATCGATGCGCTTCGTTCGTTGGATGCCACCAGCGCTTCGACGATCGTTCCAGCTTGTCCCATCTGGACCGTCAAAGATGTGGCCGCCCACGTTTGCGGCCTCAACGCCCAAATACTCGCCGACGTTCCCGGACCCCTCGGGTCTGACGAGGCCACGGCCAAACAAGTAGCCGACCGGGCGTTGGCCAACCTCGATGAGGTGCTCGACGAATGGTCCTCGATGGCAGACGCTATTCATCAACACTTCGTAGCTAACAGCGACCGAGCAACAGCGTTACTCGCCGACCTCGTTGTTCACGTCTACGACCTCCACGAAATCCTCGACCAACCAACTACTGCTGCGGCAGCCGCTACCCCGCTGTCGGCCCACCGCTACATTCCGCTCTTGCAGCAGCGAGTCGCCGACGACGCGGGAACTGCGCTGAGCATCGAGCTCACCGACGGCACCAGTTGGGCACCGTTGCAGGACGCAGCGTTGGCTGCGTTGACACTGCGGACATCGCCGCACGATCTGCTCCGAGGTGTCACCGGAAGGCTTCGCCGAGCCGAGGTCGAAGCGTTCGAGTGGAGCGCCGACCCCACCAACGTCCTCGATCACGCATGGAACCAGTACGGCCCGTTTCGAAGCTAAGCCCGAGGCGGCAGGGCGCCCATACTCACCGCACAACGGCACCAGCCCGGAACCGAGGTTCCGGGCTGGCGGTACTTTTGATCTTTTGTTTTAGTGGCGGGGGCGGGATTTGAACCCACGACCTTCGGGTTATGAGCCCGACGAGCTACCAGACTGCTCCACCCCGCGTTGCGACTCACAATGATAGCGGTAACCGCTAGAAATCCTCCGAACTATGGAGACTGGTGCTTCTGAATCATCTGGGGGAGGAAGGGTTTTCCGAGCAAAATTGATGTGGTACTCCTTGTCTAGATGGGGACTGCGGACGAATGGCCAAGATTTACAACGAACCTTGAGCGGGCGCGTGCCATCTCCAAGAACGTCTCCGAGTTCGAGCGCCGAGACAACGTTCAGGAGCACGACAGCTCCCTTGCTACCCAGGTAGAGCGGCTATCGGAGAAACTGCAGGACCTAACAGCGACGGTCCACAACCGGTCGGGCGAAGACCCGCTCCAGCCACCTCCAATTCCAGGAGACCTGGAGAAGGAAATTCGCTGGATGAAGGTTCGGGTACTGAGCCTGGAGCAGGCACTCGAAGAATCCCGGGCCGAAGCCAAAACGCTCGCCGAATATCTCGAACTCTGCTTCGACGTCATGAAGAACCAAGATGACCGGCTGACACAACGTCAAAAGGTCGTTGAGGACGAAGTCGACCGTCTGCTCAGCCTGACGAGCCGACACGACCGAGACCTCTTTGACCTCCGCTCCACACAGAATGCATCGAGCGAACGCACCGAGCAGCTCACCGCCGAGCTCCTCGAGCTCGCACACCAGACAAGCCTTCTCGCGGCACAAGCAAAAGAGAGCGCAACACTCACCGCCGAAGAGTCCGAGCAGCTTTCGATCGAACTTCGTGACGCAAACCGGGCAGCTCAACTACTCGCTGCGCAGGCCCAAGAGAGCGCCACGCTTACCGCTGCAGAGTCGGAGCATCTGGCGACCGAACTCCGCGAAGCAATCGAGTCGGCGCAGACTCTTGCGAACAAGGCACAACAGACAGCGGACCTGACCGCAGACGGGTCAGAGCAGCTCGCCCTCGAACTACGCGAAGCCAACCGCACCGCACAAGACCTCGCGGCGCAAGCAAAGGAAACTGCAGATCTCGCTGCCGAGGAGATCGCCCTCGAACTTCGTGAAGCTATCGAAGCTGCACGGGCGCTCGCTTCTCAGGCACAAGAGACCGCCAACCTCACCGCCGAAGAGTCGGTCACCGTGGCCGAAGAGCTCCGTGAGGCAACACGGACCGCACAGACCCTCGCCACCCAGGCACAGCAGACCGCTGACCTCACCGCTGAGGAAGCCGATCAAATCGCACAAGAACTACGCGAAGCCAACCGCACCGCACAAGAACTTGCGGCGCAAGCAAAAGAAACCGCAGACCTCACCGCAGAGGAAGCCGACCAAATCGCACAAGAACTGCGCGAAGCCAGCGAAGAAGCTCGGGTCATGGCCGAGAAGGCCAAGGATCGCGCCGACTTCTCCGCAGACAGTGTCGCTGGTCTGCAAGTTGACTTCGAAGAAGAGACCAGCGCCCTGCGCAAACGTCTGCAAGAGACCGCAACCCACACCGAACTGGACGAGATCGAACGCTCTCGTCAAGCCGAACTGCAGCGCACCACCGAGCTGCTCGAAGCAACCAAGAGCAGTCTGGACGAAGCCAGCACCCGCATCAACAAGCTCGAAGATGCCCCACGTGAATCAGCCGAAGGAATCGCAACCGCACTACGCGAGGAGATCGAACGTGAACTCGTAGCGCTGCGAGCCAAGATGGACATCGCCGAAAAGAGAAAGCCTCAGGATGGTCCTATCAAGCTCAAAGTAGATGGTCGCGGTATAGATTTGAGGGTGAGTACCTTGCCTTCAGCTTTTGGTGAAAGTATCGTGATGAGAATTCTCGATAAGGAAGCGGTCATGAAAGGTGTGGACCAATTGGGTTTTCATCCTACGGATTACGATCAGTTTAAAGAATTATTGGATCGCCCCAATGGTATCGTTTTGGTCACGGGCCCAACGGGTCGTGGTAAAACAACGACTCTTTATGCCGCTTTGAACGCAAAAAACAAGCCTAACGTTAAGATCATCACCGCAGAAGATCCTGTCGAGTATAATGTATCCGGTATTAATCAGGTGCAGGTTAACCATCAAATTGGTTTGGACTTTTCTCGAATTTTGAGAGCTATGCTGAGGCAAGCGCCAAATGTGATCCTGGTGGGTGAGATTCGTGACCAGGAGACGGCAGAAATTGCTATCGAAGCATCACTGACGGGTCACTTGGTATTTTCTACTCTACACACGAATGATGCTCCTTCCTCAGTAACTCGTCTGATCGACATGGGTATCAAGCCTTACTTGGTCAGCGCTGCTGTGATTGCTATTTTGGCCCAGCGCTTGATTCGTTTAAATTGTAAAAGCTGCGTAGAAGACTATCAGCCTACTGAGGAATCGATGATTGCAGCTGGAATCTCTGCAGAAATGGCTGACGGAAAAACTTTCCGTCGTGGAAAAGGGTGTGCTGTTTGTAATCAGTCTGGCTACAAGGGTCGTCTAGGTATCTACGAATTGCTAAAGCTCAATGGCGAGCTCCGTCAGGCTATATTTAAAAATGCTCCAACTCACGAGTTGCGAGAGATTGCCCTTAGGGGGGGCATGCATACCTTGTTGATGGATGGCGTTAGAAAAGTCTTCGCCGGTCTGACAACGGTAGAAGAGGTATTGAGAGTGGCAAAAAGTAGCGAATAAGAATGAACAATATATATTTTAAGGATTAATTAATTTATTGTTTTTTCCAATCGAAAGTAACGGAAACTTAAATTTTGAAAAGATTTTTTTACATTCACTATTAGTAATACTTAAAAA
>JAVCKV010081563.1:9630-21233 GCA_032274145.1 Herpochondria borealis | reverse complement strand
CTAATCTATTTTACGATTATCAACTTATTGTGCATTTCTAATTCGCCTTGTATCAAGTGTATTGTATATACGCCTGATGGAAGATCACTAATCTCTATCGTTTTAGAATACCCTTCATTCTCGTAAGACAAGTTATATGTTCTTACTAGTTTTCCTGTTCTATCAAAGATCGCTATATCTGTAGCCGCTCCTATCGCTAAGTCAATGCTCAATTTCGCATTGTCTACCGCTGGATTCGGTGATACTGACATTCTATTGATATCATTTTCAACTTTTACATACACCATCTTGCTATAGCCATTTCTTCCGTCTATATCTACTTGCTTGATTCTGTAGTAGTACGTACCTGAATCATCACTCTCATCATCTACTAGTGAGTAATTATTAACTCCTAATTCATTGTTCGCTTCTACTCTTCCGATTTCTACAAACTCTAAATTCTGATTGTACGCGCGCTCTACTATAAAGTGACTCGCATCAATTTCATCTGATGTTATCCAGCTTACTAAATTATCACTAATCAGTCTCTCAGCTCTAACATCTATCCATGTCAATGGTAGTAAACCAAACGCAATACCCGCATCCACACTTGTGATCGCATCCCCTGGCTTCATACTAAATGATCGCGTCGTATTCGCTCCATTCGTATGATCTACATCACTATCTAGTGAATCATCTCCTGTGTTTGACACTGTAAATCCATATTCAACTGGTGGTGTAAATCTGATAAAGTAAGCTTCCTTTCTCAAGTAGTCTAACTTGTATAAACCATTCGCATCCGTAAATGTAGATTTAACTACGTTTCCTGTTGATTGCTCTACAGCTTCTACTTTAATACCCTCTACTGAACCTTCGTCATCATCTTGTAAGCCATTCTGATTATCATCAAACCATACTCTATTTCCTAATGTCGCCATTGGGTAGAATCCAGTTCCTATGTTACACAATACCTCTCCTGACAGTACTTTGAATGAGGTCGTTGTACTTTGTCCAAAATCATTCGTCATATCACTATCTACTATCGATTCATTTGAATTCGTAAGTGCTAATGTATTTAATGCATTCGCTTGTGCTAATACTAATCCTAATGGTGGCATTGCTACTTCTACATAGTATGTTCCTGGTGGAGCACAGAACTTATAGTATCCATCATCTGATGGTGTGCCTGGCTTATGTCCAGTAACTTGTGTCTCCCACAATACATATGTACTGCCCTCTAATCTGTATAGATTAACTTCTAAGCCGTTAATTCCATTTTCTGTAGAATCATGGATATCATCTTCATCTAGATCATACCATACTAATTCTCCGATCGGTACACACATGTAATATCCAGCATCAAATGTCAGATCATCTTCTTGCCCGTAGTCAATTGTGAATAGATCCGTCGTACTTCCGTATGGACTTAAGATGAAGTTTGTGATATCACTATCCATATCATCCGCTGTCGTATTAGGGAACGTTACTTCAAATCCATCAGGATCTCCAAACGCTATAAAGTAGGTTCCTGGATAAATGTTCTCGAATAAGTAATATCCGTCTGCATCTGTCATCGTCATTTCTACAAGATTATTATTCTCATCAAACAAGTAAACATATACTCCTTCTATTCCTGGTTCCCCCGCATCTTGGATTCCGTCGCCATCTAAATCATGCCATACAAAATCTCCAATGTTAACAAGGATCAATAGTCCAGCATCAAATGTACTGTCATACTCTCCTCCTTGGATATTCGTACATGCAGCTAATCCGTTAAGATCTACATTACTATCTACTGTATCATCATTTCCAATGTTCTGTTGCGTAAACGCACAACCTTCTGGTAAATTACTGATATCAAACTGTACTTGATAATCTCCTGGTACTAGGTTATTGAAAAAGTAGAATCCATCTGCATCTGTCGTCTCAGTCTGTACAACGTTGCCTTCACAATCTGTCAAGGTTACTATTACCCCTTCTACTCCTGGCTCTCCTGCATCTTGGATACCGTCGCCGTCAATATCTTTCCATACTGTATCTCCTAAGCCTCCAACTACGATTACTTCAGCTGCATCATTATCATCTTCGTCATCATCTCCGTTTCCAAATGGATCGTTGATATCTTCGTCGATTACATTGTCATTGCCGTCGCCATCTAAGATGTTATCTTCATCCGGTCCGTCTCCCAACTCATTGTCGTTGTCTGGATCAGTATCTGCATAACTATCTGCATCTGTCTGTGGATCGCCATTCTCATCGTTCGCTCCTGAGATCTCTGCCTCATTGTACCAACTATGTTGTGTCGCTCCTTCTGGTATGAAGATCTCTAAGTAAAGTGTCAATCTAACGCTATCTCCCGGTGCAATCGGTCCAGCTACTGTCGTCTGTACTAAGTCGCCAGTCTGTACCCATCCTGCATTACCCGCAGCATCAAATAAGTATCCTTCATTTAAGTAATCTGTTACCAGTACATCGTACGCAGCTACATTTCCTTGGTTGAAGACATCTATGTTATACTCTACTAACTCGCCTTCATCATATGGTCCTTTATCATCTACTGTCTTACGTAGTGCTAAATCAAATACCGGTATGAATGCTGGATCATGATCATCTTCATCTGATACAGTATTACATGCACTACATGTGAAGTAGTACTCTTCTCCTCCATTGAAGTTGAAGCTTTCGAAGTTCTCTCCTGGATACAATACTGAAATCGATAAGATTCCTGTTGCTGCATCGTAGTCTTCTGTTACATCATATCCTAGTGCTAAGCAATCAGCTAAAAACTGTGCCGCTTGCGCTGGATTGTTCAAGTCGTATGGGTAGTTTGGTAATGCTAACACACTGCCATCTACATATACTGCACTTACTACTGATGCGGTAACTCCATTTACTGGTACTTCTACTGTTTGGATACAATCTCCACAGTCGCCGTCCCCATTTATGTTATCATCATCATCTGTATTTGGATCTCCTCCTGTATCATTGGTCGGATCATCATCTGAATCACTATCCACATCTTCTTGTGGATCGCCATTCTCATCTTCCGCTCCTGTAATCTCACTGAAGTTCGTCCATGCATCTTCTGAATCACTACAGTTTACTACTCTTGCGTAGAAGACTATCTGTGCTGATGCGGATGGTGCGATCGGTCCAGCGATTGTTGTTCTCGCTGTCTGTGTCGCTGCATCGTATGTCCACCCTAAGGCATTATTACTTGATACATATTCTAATCCACATGGTAGGTAATCAATCACATCTACATTCGTAGCTGTTATTGTTCCTTGATTTATTACTGTAATCATGTATGGTATAACATCTCCGAACGCTACTGGTCCTGTCAGCATTGGCTGCTTAATCTGCGCCAAGTCAAAGAATTGTGGGCCCGCTGGATCTGAATCATCTTCATCATCTTCTCCCTCATCATTCGGATCTTCATCAACAACATCATCGTTGTCGTCGCCCGGTGTTACATCATTATCATTGTCTGGATCTGCATCTGGATCACTATCCGCATCCGTTGGATCTTCATCCGTTGGATCTGTGTTATCATCTGCATCACTGATCTCCGCTCCGTTGTAGTAATCACTTCCGCCAGCTCCTGTCTCAATCAATTTCAATCTGATTGTTACATTCTCTGTCGTTCCTGCAGCTACAAATGGTACTGTCGTCTGTGCTAATCCTGTAACATATGTCCAACCTACATTCATTCCGCCATCAAACTCATATCCGCCTGGAATATAATCTGATACTTGTACATTGAACGCATTCACGTTACCTTGATTGATTACATTGATATTGAATTCTAGGATATCTCCATATGCATATGGTCCTTCTGTTGTCAACATCTTCTGTAGTGCAAGATCAAATATCTCGATGATCTCTATATCGTGATCATCTTCATCTGGATTATTTGGATCATTTGGATCTCCATCAATCTCATCATCATCAGGATCGCCATCATTGTTAGGATCGTTATCTGGATCACTATCTGAATCATCTTGTGGATTCCCTTCATCATCCGTTGCACTCTCTATCTCTGATACATTCGTCCATCCATCTTGTGAGTTCACCGTACATTCATCTACTTCTAATTGTAGACTTACTGTTGCCGATGCTCCCGGATTAATAATTCCTGTGAATGTCGTCGTTGCTATGCTTGTTCCTGCATTGTAACTCCAGTCTCCATCATTTGATGATAAGTACTTCAACCCACATGGTAAGAAATCATTCACGACTACATTCGTCGCAGCTATATTTCCTTGGTTGTATACTGTAACATTATATGTGATTACATCGCCATATGTAAATGGCCCTTCATCTAATGTTGTCTTGATTTGTGCTAAATCAAATACATCAACTCCAGCTGGATCATGATCATCTTCATCATCTTCTCCTGGTGTTCCTGGATCTTCATCTATCACATCATCATTATCATCGCCTGGTACAACATCATTATCGTTGTCTGGGAAATCATCCATTTGACTATCTACATCTTCTTGTGGATTGCCATCTTCATCCGTCGCATCACTGATCTCTGAATAGTTAATCCAATCAGAACTTCCGCCTGATGTCTGTACTAACTCTAATGTCAATGGTACTACTCTACTGCTATTTACATCTAACAATGTCGTCTCAACGTATGTCAAGGTTCCATCTCCGTTATCTGTCCAACCTGCATTATCCGCAGCATTAAACGTATATCCAATTGGCATGTAATCCGTCAACTCGATATTGTCCGCTGGTACATTTCCTTGGTTGTATACTGTGATCGCAAAATCAACATTGTCCCCAAAGCTATATGGCCCCATTGACGTTACCGTCTTGGTTAATGCTAAATCAAACATCGGTGTGATCGTAAAGATCTCTGGATCATGATCATCTTCATCTCCGCCATTCATTCCATCTTCATCCGTTTCATTATCCGTCGTGTACGTATCGTTATCTGGATTATCATCCGGTGTACTATCGATATCTGTTACTGGATCCCCAGCTCCATCTGTCGCAGATGTAATCTCTGCAAAGTTGATCTGCTCGCCAGCTACACAATCCCCAACTAATAATCTGATATCTACATTTACACTCTGTCCCGGTGTCAATGGTGATAATAAGTAGCCATTCGCTACACTCATCATTATACTCGCTGTATTATCTCCGTTGTCTGTCCAATCAGCATCCGCTAATGTTGTACATCCTGGGAAGTAATCTACTACTGCGATATTATCCGCCGCAACATCTCCTTGATTCGTTACTTGAAGTCTGAATGTGATGAAGTCCCCTTCAACAACTTCACTCACTTGACCTGGTGCCAAGATCTTAATCAACGCTAAATCAAAGTCTTCATCAACTTCTGGCATTACTTGTACCATCTCTTGATCATGATCATCTTCATCATCTGTTCCGTCTCCATCTAACTGGTTGTCGTCTCCGTATACATCATTCGTCTGATCACCATCTGGTGTACTATCGATATCCGTTACTGGATCTCCATTACCATCTGTTGCTTCCTCGATCTCTGCCCAGTTAATGATTGGTCCTACTGGACAGCCATTCAACTGCACTGATATTGGTACTGTAATACTCATCCCTGGTCCTAGTGGTGACGCTAAATCTCCTCCTATGACACTTAAAACGCGTACCGCTGTATTGTCACTCGCATCATAGAACCAGTTTGGATCTACTAATGTGAAACAACTTGGTAGGTAATCGATTACCTCGATATCATCCGCAGCTACATTTCCTTGGTTGAATACCGTAATGTTAAACACTACTATATTACCATTCGCTACATTCGATGCTTGTCCCGCTGCCAATGTCTTGATCAACGCTAAATCAAACTCTGGATCTACGATTGGGCTAATCATTATCACTTCTGGATCATGATCATCTTCATCATCTACTCCGTCGCCATTCGTTTGGTTGTCATCGCCATATACATCATTGTCTGGATCACTATCTGGATCACTATCGATATCATTCACAGGGTTACCCATGTCATCTGTAGCATCCGCAATCTCTGCAAAGTTCGTATGACTTCCTACTGCACAACCTGAAAAGTCCATTGTTACTTGGATTGTCAACTGTTGGCCCGGTGGTAATGGTACTACCATGTCGCCATTCGCTACACTTAAGGTAATACTTGCCGTTCCGTCTCCATTATCTGTCCAATTTGGATCTTGTAATTGTGCACATGATGGTAAGTAATCTATGATCTCTATATTATCCGCAGCTATATTACCTTGGTTGAATACATTCACATTGAATGTTACTACACTATTCGTCGGTACTGTTCCTGACTGTCCGAATGGTAAAGTCTTTGTCAATGCTAAATCAAACTGATCTTCTAACTCATCCTGTACTGTTACTGTCTCTGGATCATGATCATCTTCATCATCTACTCCATCTCCGTCTGTCTGATCGTCTTCTCCATATGGATCATTACCATCATTATCATCCGGTGTACTATCTATATCATCTACTGGATCTCCATTGTTATCCGTAGCATCTGTAATCTCTGCAAAGTTCGTCTGCATCGTTCCACTACACATTCCTACTTGAAGTGTGATTGGTATCGCTACACTCGTTCCTGGTAATAACGCACTTGTCAACCCACCATTCGCTACACTTAATGTGATGCTCGCTGTCTCGTCTCCATTATCTGTCCAATCTAGGTCAGCTAATGTGAAACAACTTGGTAGGTAATCTACTACTGATATATTATCAGCTGGTATATCTCCTTGGTTGATTACATAGATCTCGTAGTCTACAAAATCTCCTGTCATTACTGTCGAACTTTGTCCTGACGCTAATACTTTGATCAACGCTAAATCAAACTCCTCTGGCTCCTCATCATTCAATACTTCGATATCCGCTGGATCATGATCATCTTCATCATCTGTGCCATCTCCGTTTGTCTGATCATCATTACCAAATGGATCATCGTTCGTCGTATCTGGCGTACTATCGATATCCGTTACTGGATCTCCGTTGCCATCTGTCGCTTCACTGATCTCTGCCCAGTTTGTCGTAGTTCCGTTACTACAATCTACTAATTGTAAGGTAACACTTACTGTTGTCAAACTTCCTGGTTGTAATGGTGCTGTTAAACCGCCATTCGCAACACTTAGCATTCTCTGTGCCGTTCCATCTCCATTGTCTGTCCATGCAGCATCATTTAATATCATACATGATGGCATATAATCCGTCACTACTATATTATCCGCAGCTACATCGCCTTGGTTGAATACTGTGATGTCATATGTAACATCATCACCATTCATTACTGGCTCACTTTGGCTATTCGACAACGTCTTGATCAATGCTAAATCAAAATCATCCGCAGCTACTGGGTTTATTACCACAGTCTCTGGATCATGATCATCTTCATCATCTGTCCCGTCGCCATCTGTTTGATTATCATCGCCTAATGGATCATTGTCTGGATCAGTATCCGGTGTACTATCTACATCCGTTACTGGATCTCCATCCTCATCCGTCGCATCTGTAATCTCTGCATAGTTCGTTACCGATCCAGTACATGTATTCATATCTAATGTGATAGGTACACTTACTTGTTGATTCGGTGCCAATGGTGCCGCTAAGCCCCCATTCGCTACACTCAAGATAATACTTGCCGTTCCGTCGCCATTGTCTGTCCAACTTGGATCATTCAATAAGGCACATGATGGCATGTAATCTATTACTTCTATATTATCCGCAGCTACTTCTCCTTGGTTGAATACTGTAACTTCAAACGTTACTGATCCTCCCGGAGGTATATTGCCTGATTGTCCCGCTGCCAATGTTTTAACTAATGCTAAATCAAAGTCTTGTGAACAATCTGCAGCTGGTACTACTACTACTTTATCATCACAGCCAGCTAGACTTACTGTAACTGTTACATCTTGTCCAGACGGTATGCCTGTTATTGATGTACTTGTTACTGTTCCAAAGTTTGAACTTACTGTCGCCCCAGTTGATGCCATATAGTTTACACTATATTCCATGTCCCCGTTGATCGCACACTCTGGTCCACTCAAACTAATTGCTGGATTAACACATGGCTCATCACAATCTGTAGGGCTTGTTACTGTCGCTTCTGATACACAATCTCCATTCACTACTGTGATCTCTAAATCAGTTCCTAATGGTATATTGAATATTGAATTCGTTCCTACTATTCCTACATTATTCGTAAATGATCCTACGCCATCCCATGTGAAACTAACTTCATAGAAGCTTGTCCCGTCACAGATAGGTTGTCCTACTGTCAATTCTGGGAACTCACAATCATCTGGACATGTCTCTGGGCCATTTACTACAATCTCAGTCTCACAGCCTGGTACCGTCGTCGCAGTAATCGTTACATCCGTTCCTAATGGTATGCCCGTTACTGTACCAACTCCTACTGTCCCTGAACTTGCAGTTACTGTACTTCCTTCACTGTTGTAGTATATGATTGAGTACGTATCTCCCTCACAATCAACATCTAATGTTGACAACACTGGAAGCTCACATACTTCACATAATGGGAACGGTACTAAGATAACTTCATCGTCACAATCTGGGATCGTTGCCGTTATCGTAACATCCTGTCCTGTTGGTATGTTGGTTACTATGCCATTCCCTACAACTCCAAAATCACTCGTTACAACAACATCCGCTGACGTAGTTGTGAAATTAACACTGTAGAACGCTGTACCATTACAGATCGGTCCACTTAGACTGATGTCGGGATTCTCACATTCTACTGTACAATCTTCTGGTGCTACTGCACTTATTTGTGTAACACATAGTCCGTTCGTTGCACTTACCGTTACATTGATTCCTAATGGAATGCCTGTAATTGTATTACCTGACACAGTTCCTACATTCGTATTCAATGATCCGGCCCCATCCCATGTAAATGATACTTCGTAACTCGTCGTTCCATTACAGATCGGTTGTCCCAATGTTAATTCTGGATACTCACAGTTCGTTGGACATGTACTCGGTCCTTCTATTGTCAACGTAGTCTCACAACCCGCTGTCGTAAAGGCTGTCAATACAACATCCGTTCCTAATGGAATGCCTACTACTTCACTGCCTGATATTGTTCCTGCACTTGCTGTAACTGTAGTTCCAACACTTGTGTAGTATGTAATATCATAAGTCGTTCCACTACAATCAGTATTTCCTGCAGTCAATTCTGGATACTCACATCCCAATACTTGAATTACTTCTGGATCATGATCATCTTCATCTGTTGATGCATTATCATCCCCTGGTGTTCCTGTGCCATCTCCATCATTTACATCATCACTCGCTCCATCTGGATTACCACCTGCATCATTCCCATTCGTATCATCTGGTGTACTATCTACATCTGTCACTGGATCGCCATTGCCATCCGTCGCATCTGCAATCTCTGCATAATTGACGATCGCCCCATTTGCACAGTTATTTAATGTAACTGTGATTGTCTGTACATATGTACCTCCTGGTACCAATGGTCCAGCCAATTCATCTCCTACATTCAATACGATACTTGCTGTACCATCTCCATTGTTTGTCCAATTTCCATCAGCCAATGTGAAACAACTTGGTAAGTAATCGATCACTTCGATATTATCCGCAGCGATATCGCCTTGATTCTCTACTATGATATCAAATGTAACACTAGATCCATTTTCAAATGGTCCTGTTTGTCCCGCTGTCAATGTTTTAACTAATGCTAAATCAAAATCAACTGGTACATTATCTACTTGGATTACCTCTGGATCATGATCATCTTCATCTGTTGTCGCATCATCGTCGCCTGGCGTTCCTGTTCCGTCTCCATCTGTAGAATCATCTGAGTTGCCATCTGGATTACCACCAGCATCATTCCCATTCGTATCATCTGGTGTACTATCGATATCATCTACTGGATCGCCATTTTCATCTGTCGCATCCGATATCTCTGCATAGTTGACGATTGATCCATTTGAACAGTTATCCAACTGTACGATAATCGTCTGTACATATGAAGCTCCTGGTGCCAATGGCGCAGCAAATTCATCGCCTACATTCAATACTATACTCGCCGTACCGTCTCCATTGTCTGTCCAATTTGGATCTGTCAATACAAAACAACTTGGTAAATAATCGATCACCTCTATATTATCCGCAGCTACTTCGCCTTGATTCTCTACTGTAATATCAAACGTTACTGTAGATCCATTGCCGAATGGTCCACTCTGTCCAGCTGTTAAACTCTTTGTCAACGCTAAATCAAAGTTCCCAATACAAACTGCAGCCGGTACTATTACTACTTTATCATCACATCCCGCTTTTGTAACTGTTATCGTTACGTCCTGGCCTGATGGTATCATTGTGATAACTCCTGATACTACAGTTCCAAAATTACTCGTCACTGTCGATCCCGCTGTCGATGTATAGTTCACCGTGTAGAACGCTGTACCATCTGTAGCACATGTCGGTCCACTCAAACTAATATCTGGATTCTCACATGGATCATCACAATTCTCTGGACTGATTACTACTACTTCTGTAATACAATCACCATCTGTTGCTGTTATCGTCATCGTTGTCCCTATCGGAATATTGATCACATTACTTCCACTAATAACTCCTGCACTCGCATTGATCGCTCCTGATCCATCCCATGTGAATGATACCTCATACATAGATGTACCGTCACATAATGGTTGGCCTACATTCAAGCCTGGGAATTCACAATCATCTGGACATGTCGCCGGGCCTACTACTGTAAGTACCGTAGAACAATCAACATCTACTGTCGCTGTAATCGCTACATCTGTTCCTAATGGAATCCCTGTAATAACTCCAGATCCTACTGTGCCTGCACTCGCTGTTACTGTACTTCCTACACTGTTGTAGAAAATAACACTATACGTTGCGCCTTCACAATCTGTATCTCCTACTGTCAAGACTGGCTTGATACATTCTGCACAATCTGCAAACGGTACTGTTACTACTTTATCTTCACAACCCGCTATGCTTGCCGTAATTACTAAATCAGTACCTGATGGTATGCCTACTATTCCTGTGCCTATATCTGTTCCTGCATTTATACTAATCGTTGAACCTGGTGTCGCTGTATAGTTTACACTATAGAACGCCGTTCCATTGATCGCACAGATCGGTCCACTTAAACTGATTGCTGGATTCTCACATGGATCTTCACACCCTTCTGGTGCTGGTACCGTTACCTCAACTACACAACTTCCGTTCGTCGCCGTAACTACTACATCTACTCCAATTGGAATATTGATGATCGTATTGCCACTGATCGTTCCTGCACTGTTTGAGAATGTTCCTAAGCCATCCCATGTGAAACTCACTTCGTATGCATCCGTGCCATCACATAACGGTTGTCCCGTTGTCATTTCTGGATACTCACAGTTTGTTGGACAGTTTACTGGGCCTGTTACCTCTAATACTGTCTCACAGCCTGGTGTACTTGTCGCTGTAATTACTACATCTGTTCCAATTGGAATCCCTGTAATAACTCCCACTCCTACTGTTCCTGCACTCGCAGTTACTGTACTTCCTGCACTGTTGTAGAATGTAATGCTATATATGTTGTCCTCACACTCTGTATTTCCTACTGTCAAGACTGG
>JAVCKV010081452.1:0-21237 GCA_032274145.1 Herpochondria borealis | reverse complement strand
GTTCCAAAACAGCTATAGAAGAAGAAGAGCTACTATCTTTTTACGACTCTTTACCACTCCGTTTGTTGGTAGTTGGTTCGTCTTTCGGGTTGCTCGAACGAAGAAGAAAACTGATGATTCGTCATTCTTGTGTTGTTGTTGTTGTTGTTTCGTCCTAGACGGGTCGTTGGTTGTCGCATGGCACCTTGAATCGCACCTGTATCATCCTTGAGGGCATCACTGGACTCGTCGTCGTCGTCGTCGTCGTCAATTACTTGGTCGTTGCTTCTCGACGCATCCGTTCTAGAATTCCTTGGATCCTCCTTATATCCCACTCCAAGTCCCGTGCCAAATTCCACATCCAGTGGTGACACCATTTTACAATTGGGACACTGGACCATGGCAGCATTTTGAATGCAAAAGAGACGAAAGTCACAACAACAGCATTTGCTTTGTTGATAGGTATCTGTAGGTCCTTCCGAACGAACTTCAATCCAACTTCCCGGATAAATTTCCACCATGGAACCGTGTCGGGGAGTTCTCTCTGCTCCTCCTCCTCGTTGTTGTTGTTGTTGTTGCTGCTGTGCTTGTTGCTGCTGTGCTTGCTGTTGTGCTTGCTGTTGGTTAGTAGTGTTTGGTTGGTTCCGTCCTTGCTTTGCAGGGCTTTTTTTACTAGGCGCTGGTCGTGCAATGACGGGCCTACCACCAGGTGGACCCTCTGGCTCCATCATTCTTCGTAATCGTCTCTTTTCCCTTTTACGTTCCAGAGCGGTAAGCTTGCGGGCGAGGGCTTCATCGTCGTCGTCATCGTCGTCAGTAGTAGGTGCTGGATGAATGGCAGCTACTGATGCTGCTGCTGCTGCCGGTGATGGTTGTTCCTCGCGAGTAGTAGTATTAGTAGTAGTTTGTTGTGAGACTGAAGAAGCCGAGAGTGGGCATGAGACTGAGGACGCTAGCAACGTTGGTCGTGGATTATGATCGTCGCTGCTGCTGCTTGGGGATGGAGCTCGGACCGGGGCTGACAGTGGCGTCGGGGCCGGGGATGAGTCCTGAGAACGGGCTGCTCGGGGCGATCTCTCGGAGCTTCTTCTTCTTGATGTCTCTACCCCTCGCCCGGATGTCTCTACTCCTCGCCCATCAGCACCAGCATCTGCTGCACAACTGCTCATTACCTTTCGAGCCGTGTGAAAGAGGACAGCTGCACTCGGTATCTCTGGCAAATTTTGAGTGGACGGGTACAGGCACGAACGTGCTCGTTTCGGTGGTAGAAAGTGCTTTCGATGACTCTGTTGTTCATCCAAAAGGCAGGACGCAGAAGATGAAGCATCCATGCTTATACATGTGGACCGATGACGAGCTGGCCTCACCGGGTTTGCTAAAAGAGGTGGACACGATAGCCTTCGTCGACATGCAAAGTCTGAGTATCGGTTCATGGCGGGTTGTTTTTTGTTGTTGTCGCGAGTAGTAGTGCAAGAGTTTGTGATGACTTGATCGGCTTCTAGCAACATGAGGAAGTTCATATAAAATAAAAGCGAGTTAGTTGCTTGTCGCGGCATGTGATGAAGCCAAAACTTGAAAAAGGTTGAACAAAGCCTTCGAAAGACATGTCTCATGTCTCACCTTGCAATACTTGCCACTACTTATGACAATGCCCCCTGTTCTTGACCATCCCTTATCGTGAAGACTCATCTAATAAGGAGTCAAGACGACGAATAGGCTGCCATCGGTCATTTTTCTAAAAATATACTAACATCTGGAAGGCTTACTTGGTGTGTCAGGCACTAAAAGTCTCTTGGGTATCGCAGCAGGCGCGTTGATAAGACCTTGTTGAGAAATATCTTGATCTTGTTGTGACATGACCAGAATGACTTCCACCTTGCTATTTATCGGTCCAGTACCGCCAACAACTACTATCCTTGAACTACTATTATGGCACGTATTAGATATATTGATCTATCGACATCAATCAATCAATCTCCGCAAAAAGCCCACAAACTAAAGACCCTAGCTACAGCAGTCTACTACATCAATGAGAGGTCGCGAGACAGGCACTGATGAGGTCGTCGTTCGTCTACTTCGAGTAGATAGTCCAATCAATACTATAAAGTTAGACTACGGTACCAAACAACAGTACTAGTATGGTGGTGGTACGTACATTCAAAAGCAATGCTGTCGCGCGCCCGCAGTTGGGCTTACAGTAAACCGTGAACCAAGCGAGGGTGCTACTTCAATGTAACGATATGCTACTTTGCTGGATTAGAAAATTTCTATTATATCGACCTATTCATCATTCGTATTATCTCTCTTTTTGCTTCATGTTGTAGTAGAGCTCATGGATCAAGAATAGTAGAGCTCCGAACGGTACGTACTTCCAAACAAACAACAGGTAGATGGTACGTACATTCAAAAACAATGCTGTCTGACTTTCGCGGCACAAAGGCGCATCGCTGATGGGCTTACAGTAAACCGTGAACCAAGGGAGGGTGCTCCGGGCAGGGTGCTACTTCAATGTAAGTAACGATATGCTACTTTGCTGGATTAGAAGATTACTATATTATATCGACCGAACTATTCATCATTCGTATATTATCTCTCGTTTGCTTCATGTTGTAGAGCTGGCTGCGTATGCACACCTGTGGCTTGCACTGCACCACCATGCGTGGCACCTGCTCTTCGTGCACCACTGCTGGCTGCCAACAGGTTGTACACGTACACATTGTACTGCTACCTCACGCCAACAAGCAACTCGACGATTGCTTCGATGTTTGCGCTCGCAAAAAGGCCAAGGAAGGCGTATCTCTCCTAGGACATGATCATTGGCTCCGTTCTTTTGTTCTTATGCTATGAGAGAACGATTGACAGCGCTCGTCGCAGCAGAAGCACTAATGAGTTTGTGTTTGTCATCCTATTCATTCGTATTATCTCTTTTTGCTTCATGTTGTAGAGCTGCGTATGCCTGGCACTGCACTGCACCACCAGTCGTGGCACTGCTGGCTGCCAACAGGAGGGTGCACACGTACACGCCAACAACTCGACGATTGCTTCGATGTTTGCGCTCCAAAAGGCCAAGGAAGGCGCATCTCTAGGACATGATCATTGGCTCCGTCCTTTTGCATGAGAGAACGATTGGCAGTGCTCGTCGCAGCCGCAGTACTGGGGATTTCGTTTGTCATTGTATCAATCTCCTGCTCTTGCGCAGATCACGATCCAGCACCATACGACGACGACGCCATCCAACTTTTGCTGGCAATTGTAAATCACGTATGTACTGTAGCACAAAATGTAATCGCGGGGACAAACAGATTCACATCTATTAAAAAAGAGCCAGTCCTCCAACCTGCGGCGACCCGCTCCAACCAACCACCGGCGCTTTCCAGCGCAAGACACTCTGGAAGAAGGCGTCATACTCTGCCTGTGCCGGTTCTTCTTCTACGCCTTTTTTCTTCCTCGTTCAACCATGCCAAGACAACATTGTAGTACTGTTTTGTTGCTGTTGTTGCAAGTTGCTCCAACAAATGCACATGGCCACCAGTAACTGCACCAAGAATAGCAGCTGGGGCATATGCATGTTCTCGTTCGATGGCTGGGAGATCAGCAAGATCAGGACGCAAACCAGCCACTCCACAATAATACATAAACACACCAAGGTGTCCAAATCCACCAACGCTGTTGGCTGTACCGGAGCTGTGAGAGTACTTTGCATCGGTAGGAATGAGAAAGTCAAAGATCTTGGTGGCGGAATGTTCCTCGTTGATACAGTAGCCTTCGTCGCAAATTTTACTAGGAAGATATTCGTATTTATTGAATTCTTCGAAGCAAATTCGGGTGGGAGCGTGAGGGATACGGGAAAAGTCAGGGGAGTTAGGAGATTCGATCCCCCATTCATCGCGCCTTTCGAAAGCAACAATTTCAAGAATGTGTGACATGATATTGTCACAGAGGAGTGGATCAGTCATGATGAACGAACATTAAATCAAAGATAGATGGGAAATGATGAATGACCTGGAGGAGAGGGGTTCTTATAGGATCGTTTGGTGTGACAGGATGCAAGGTGAGAGATGATGCGGCGGCGGATCAATTTTGGGGAAGATGAGTGTCTGTCACGGTAATTGCACCGGTAACCTGTGAAATTCGGGAGAAAAATGTATTTAGCTTGGCAAATAGCAATAGTCCCACGTGCACTTACAGTGCCACGGCTCAAGCTTCTGTAGAATACCAGACTCTGTCCGGCTGCCCCAACACTACTGCAATTCCCCTGGAAAATGATGGCGGAACTGGAACGGCCTGCGGGCATTGGGATGACGAGTGTTTTGGTAAGAAAATGTGACCTCTTGTTGTTTTAGGCTTCACATTGGTCTCCACCATCCATACTTATTCGGCCTAACATTTGTCGATCATGTTGACTGCAGGAACGGAACTCATGACCGGGTTCATCAGCGACACAAACCCCTTTTCTAGGTACGTACACTCGAAGCGGGAGACGGGCATGGGAATACATTTGATGCAACTGTGTGACGAAACAAAATCATTCATGCTCTTGTTTCTGTCTACTATTGTCTTTCGCAGGATCACCATCGCAGGTTTGCAAGATTTAGGATATACTGTGGACTTCACACAGGCAGCCGTCTACAACTCGGGTGACCTTGATTCCTCATGTATCTGTGCTACTAAACGGGAGTTATCGGCAGTGAAACCTGTGCCCACCGAGAAAGACGACACTAGCTCTCCCAAGCGTCGACGTAAGCTGAGTGAAGAAGGGCGGGCCCAGGCTGTGGCATATGGACAGTCTCTGCTTGTGGAAGCCCATGAACAACACAAAAGAGACCAGTCAATCTTCCAGCCCCTCTTTGACGCCGACGAACTCGCCTTTATTGGCGACAAGATCGTCAATGTTGTATACGCAGAAGATGGCGAGCTCTATGATGTTCTCGTGGTGTCCACTTAGTGGGGATCGCTGATATCGATTGTACCACATGACTGTGGTCGTCACGGTTATTCTGTGATCTATCTGCATCAATGAGCTATCTCGGGCGGTTGACTAGCTGCCTTGCTAGCAAGTAGAAAACTTAAAAAGTTGGGATAATACAGTACCCGCCGACTACAGTATAGGTATTTTTATATTTATTCATTTTTCATGCAATCGTACCGAAAATCTGAGATGTTTTCACCCTTACAACAAGAGAGCTAGAACGAGGAGGGCTAAGGTTGCCAGTGCAGTCACGGAAGGTCCAACGCGACTGCTGCTACTTTCGCTGCCGTTTTCCTCCGAGCCTTCCCCAGTCGAATCGCAAGCGGCATTTCTTTCCACTCCTTCAAAGATGCTCTTGGGAACCAAGGCGTGCATGCCCCAGTTTCCGTCCACCAGCTGGGTAATTCCAAAGTTGACCGCTTGTGTGATGATCGTCCAAGCTTCAGTCTCGCTGAGGCTGTATTTCGCCATCATCCACTTGCGCGTCTGGGTGAAGGCGTTCTTCATAGCTGGGTCAATGGCGGAGTCTCCGTAAACGCCGCCTTCCTCGCCAGGAGCAAAGTCTGCGAGGTAGTCGATGTGAGTGAACGAGTGAATGATCCACTCAGATTCCGTCTCGCCCAGAGGAAAATCCTGGACCTTCATGGCATCGTCAAAGTCGGCAGCCTTGATCAAACTGATCTTGAACTTTCCAGTAATACTCGTTTCAATTCCCGTTCCGTCCAATTCGCTGTCACCTTGCGCTGCATGGGCGTCGCCCATACTCAACAAACCCCCAGCAACCTCGACCGGGTAGTACATAGTGGTGCCCTTACCAATGCGACGGTTGTCCAAATTGCCTCCTGTAGGAAGTGGAGGGATCGAGTCTACATAGTCACGAGATCCAGGAGCAAGTCCCATGCAGCCAACGTGCATGTTCACGGGAATCTTGGCTCGGAAAATGTCGTCGAAGTAGGTGATGTTGCCTTCTTTGGTCCATCCCATATCCGCTACATCAGAGGTGACGAAATCGGTAGTTCCGTGAGGATCATGAGGCACGCAAGTGCCAGGATAGGCGATGAAGTCGCGCTTTTCCCCGTTTGGATCCGTCAAGACGGGCCATTCGTACTGGTAGAGAGGCACAGCGTAGGACATTCCATCCGCTTCGTGGATCATTTCGTAGATGGTGATCACTTCATCGTTCTCGCCGGGGGTGTTAGTGAACGATCCAGCTGAAAAGGCTGTACCATCGACTTTAGGCGCTCGGGCTTGGTATCCCCACCAGGCGGCAGCGTTAGACCCAAATGTTTGTCCTTCAGGATTGGCACGCGGCTGCAGATCCATAATCTCTACAGCAATCATATCACCTGGCTCGGCTCCTTCCACGTAGATGGGACCGGTCAGGATATGGACTCCGTCGCCTCCTTTCGTTGCTCCTCGATGGTCCTCGTTTTGCATTTCGGGCGACCAGTGGTAAATATCCTCCATACCTTGGCATTAATGAGCACGTGAGTTTAGTCAGAGGACTGCCTTGATAGATCACAGTTCATTTCACTCGCTCTTAATAACTTACCTGGATCGCCAGCAATCATCCTGTCCCAGTCGTCGCAAGCGTGGTGGGTGGCCATCTCCACGACAACTTCTTGTCCACTGGTGACCGTCAGAACTGGTTCCAGCTCCTTGCTGAAATATCCCCAATGGACATTTGCGGCGGACAACGGGAGGTCAGCTTCTCCAAGGGACTCGGCGCCGGCCCTTCCAGTTGCAACCGTGGTATCCCCATCGACTGGAGCAGTCATCGATTGGCACTAAAATCGATTGCAGCAGCCATGGATTGACACCAATCGACACCGGTGTCGATTGGCATTCGCAATTCGCAGTCAGTTGACGATCTTTTCGAGGTCGTCTGGTGTTCGTGACTGGAAGGATTGAACTGGGAATGGAAAAAATGGACCTCGTGAAGAGGTTCCGCGAGATGGTGCGTCACTCCACACTGTATTTCACACGTAGCCTCAGACTTTGAAGGCGTCCTGTACGAACGAATAAGAATTCAATGGTAGACTCTGTTCTTCACGCAGCGCCACTCAACCAACAACGTCCGGTACTCAAATTCCTACTGAGAGAACATGTACAGTCTTACTGTACGTGACAGCAATGCAAAGGCCGTACGTGATGAAACTCTTCTCATGTTGGTTCATCATCACAACTTGTTGTTGTTGTTGGTACTCTCCTCCAGTGGACCAGCGCAGTCAGGCACAACTCTCTGTCGTCTCGTACCTTGCTTGCCTTTACTATTGATACGATTGACTCTTGACCCTTTTGGAGCAGTGTCGCGACAATAAAGCCGCTGCCCAACACGGACAAACCCGCAAAGACTTTGCGGAGGAGAGTGGCCACTATCCTTTTGAGAGCGTTGGTGTACGTGCTCTTCCTAGGCAAAGAGAGTGATGGAGGCTGTGGTGGCGCAACTCGCGGACCTCGCCAACGAGGGTCGAGATATTATTGCGGTAGACGAAAAGGGCGGCATAGCACAAATTTTGGGACTGCTGGAACCTGAAACGAAACAAGACGCTCAAGCCAATTGGACTTCCTTTTTGAACCTGGTGGTTGAAACACTGCTGCAAAAACGGATCACCGCCCGTGTTGTTTCCGGCGTTGTGAGTCGGATGTTTCAAAACTCGATCATGGATTGTGGCGGGTTGCTTTGTGCCTCTGCTAAGGAAGTTGATGCACTCAAAATACCGGACCGATGTAAGGACTTACTGCCCGAGTGCAAGGCGTTGCTGGAACACCGCCAAAAGATGTTGCTGATTTCGAAAGAAAATGTGAAAGAGAACAGCAGACTCATCGTGGAGAAGAGGGGAGATGCCGTGACCAAGATCTCCTTCGCGGCCGACAAATCCCCTCTAGTCACAGTCTGGGAAAAACCTACCACCACGGTAGGTCACAACTTACAAAGCACAGATCTCCCTTCCCGTGAAGAGCTTGGTCTTCTTGGCACGGGCGAATCTACTGGTACGAGTGATGCTGCAGAGTCAGCCGAGTCAGAGTCGCCAGATCTTTCCACGGGTGATTTCGCGGATGTGAGTGACCAGTTTGACGGTTGTCTTTTGCAGATCCTCATAGACCGCATCAACGACAAGGATGCTTGGAAAACTATCAAGGACCTAGCCAGCCATGGCGAAAACACGGGCGAAATGCTCTTCCAGCAAGCGGTATATCCTGCTTTCACGCTCGTCCTACTAGCAGCTGCTTCTGATGACCCGAGATTCGTCTACCTTGCGGACCAAGAAGTCTTGAGTTCTTCTTTCGTGACGCTCGACACAGAGACACACATTGTAAATGGAAAACCTGATGCTGGTCTCTGTCTTCCATCAAAGGACCCACTCGCATTAGTCGAAATTAAACCAGACGAGTCACTGAACCACCATGATCTGGCCAAATGCATTCTTTGGTCTTCGATTGCGGGGCAGGCGCTTTTGGAGATTGGCGTTGAGAGAACCAAAGTTCGGGTACCCTTTCTGATTGGATCTGGGTTTTTGATATCCTTGTACGTCACTTCTTTTCCCAACACAGAGGAGGATCAATATTGTCCGAGCGTTGCATGCGTGTGCAATACCCCAGTTTCTCTTTTGGAAATGGCCCGTAGGAAGGAAGTTTTTGTCGATTTTGTTCGCATGGTTGGCAACCTAAAGCGGGCTGTAAGAGCTACTGGCAAAATATGTGTGCTACGCGATCGCCGAAAAACGAAAGTGGCCTGGCCGAACCTCTTTTCCTCAGACACCAAGAGACGCAAGACTGTGCAATTCTCCGATGACGAAGGTGATGAAGATCACACCGACGACAGACGTGTCACGGATGCATCTGGTGCTGCAGAATCGAGTGCAACCATGGCAGTCTTGCGGGCTTGCCCCGAGGCGAGCGATCTACGCTTTCCCTGGCAGCGATATTCCTGTCTGTTTCACGACGACAGAGACGAAGATTCAGCCGTCGATTACCACCAACGGCAATCGCCATTCTATTTTCGTGGCAAGATATCTGGATCTTGTGCATTCTTCAAGGTTTGGCGTCTCGACGACGAGGTCGACGTGGAGAAAGAAATACAGGAAGAGGTTCGGTTTCTCCAACGCGCACATGTTGCTGGGGTATCGGTGCCGAGCGTTTTCCACCAAGGCGAGTCTCTTGCCGTCGATGGATCAAGATACTTTGTACTGGCCATGAGTGACGCTGGGATTTGCCACAGGGTTGCCAACTACGATGAACTGGTGTTGTATTCCCGTTCCCTTATACAAAACACCGAGAAGCTGCACTCGCAAGCCGGTATCCTGCAATGCGATATCAAGCCTGACAATATAGTTTGGGACGGAGCCAAAGGAGAGGTGACGATGCTTGATTTCGGTCACGCCCAAGAAGAGAAGCGCGCCGTGTGTATTCGTGGCACCGAGGGGTTTGTGGCGCCGGAAGTGAGACTTCGGGACAAAGTGAATACGCGTGCATCTGATGCATACAGCGTGGGGGCCACCCTGCGTTTCTTGAGCAATACTCTTGTTTCTGCTGAGCCGAATAGTCGAGGTGACACGGACAAATATTCCAGGTTCGGCCGCGTAATTGATGCCCTCGTGAGTGCAGATCCACTGCCACGCATGACATTGAAGCAAGCGTTGGATGAGTTGATGGCGATCAGATCGGCTTCCACTCCACCCTCCAGACCCTTTCGTAAGAAATTCAAGGCTGGTAAAACAGATAGAAGTCAACAACTGCAAGTAAGTGTGGCTTGAAGTGTGCCCATGGTACATCAGCCCCACATATGATCATATCTCTAACCTTAATGTAATTATATTTAACCAAACCTAAAAGGAATGTCTGTCATGGGCTTGAGTGCTTTGTGGACCTTCCTTGAATCGAATCGTAAACGACCCTTTGTGTGCGCAGACTTGAATCGAGTGCTTGCAGCTGCAGACATTGCAAACCTACATGAGGGAAATATCCATATTTAAAGAGGTTGATGATTTGGAATTAAAAATTGTGAATATAAATTAGCCGAAATTAATTACAAATCAGAAAAAAACTAATTAAGATTTAAAAACTAAATACTTTGAGTCCTAGATGTAGTCAGACCTGTGAATAACTATTAAGACTGATTGTAGGCTTTTAAAGTTAACTCTCTGTGCCTTAGAGAGAGAACGAAAAGTCTATATTGTTACATCTAGCTAAGAGGGAATGTTCTATTGTTTTGATGGGTTGTGATCAATGATCACAGATAGAAAAGGGTTTTGGCCATTTGGTTCTTTTATTCACGTGTACCAATGACCAACAAGACCAAAGTACTTATAGCCCAAGTGAGAGCAATTATTGATGCCACATTACGTGCCGTTAATGACCTTTAGTCGTAATCATCCCGCAATGTTACTGTATTTGTAACACTCCCTCTCGATCATTGGCGCAAAAGTTTGGTCCTAAGCACCAAGTTGATTCTGATCATCCCTCAGATTCACCAACCCATGATCTTTTCTCGGAGCTTGCTTAGTATCACAAAATTATCCGGCGTTGTCAACTTATCAGTACATTGATCGAGTGTGTTGATTGGATGCATTGTTATTAGTCCTCTGGATACATCGTCTCGGAAGTGATGTATTGATATGCTTTGTCTGCGCACAATGCGTGTGCACTTTTGCCATTTCCAGCGCTCCACTATTATCCTCAAAGACCTTGCAATGAACCCTGGGCGTTATCAACTCTATTGGGAACCGAAATTCCTGCATCTCCTGCAGGATTTGCATTATGGGTATTGCCTCCCTTTTAAAGCATACAACGATCCTGTGTATTTGCTTTCAGTTCTGGAGAGTTATCTCTCCTAAGTTGACTCTTCCAAGTTATGGGGCAACCTTTGTACATAATTATGTACCTGTGCCGGGACCTTGCTGTATCCTGGTCTAGCGACTCCCCTGGGTCCCAGTTGCCTGCAAAATCAGCATCCACGAATACCTCCAGATCCCTTGCTTGATCTGGTCTGGTCTTATAGCTGTTCTTATTGACCGTGAACCGGGCGTTCATGAACGCTTTTTTGATGGTTTTCGGGTGCTAAGCCGGAAAAAAGCTCGATTTGCGTGAACGCGTGAACCAAAAAGTGTTCATGAACCAAATCCGGTTCACGGTGTTCGTAGACATGCTATTGCATGGTAGGTATGGACCTTGCACACTAACTGGCGTGTACTTATCATACAGTAAACGTACGGTTGTTCTGTATACGTTAAAAAATGAGCAATTTAGCTAATTAACATATTCTACATGAATATCACATTTAGTGTCTGAGTGAGAAACCTGAAAACAGCACCATCACAACACCATGATGGGCATATCAGCGACTGCATATCTTATCAACAAAACATCCGTAGTTTACATCTTCTTGCACTACCTAACTAATCTATCTATCTGTTACATATATCTATAGAGTTCCTGTAGAAATCTGTTTTGAACTGCGCCAGCTATCTATTGATGATGTCTCGCAATGTCTGATTATAGCCTCCTCCACCTACAGATGCCAATTTCTTTGTTGAAACAATGCAAATCATCATAGAAACTTTACAGATAGGATAGACTAGGAATATCTAGTATACTTTGGTTGTTTTGATTGATAGTAGGATCTTACGACTATGCAGTTCCTGTCGAAATGATGAATTATCATTGTCGACCATTCTGTTAGGCCGATTCAAATATCAAAGGGCAATACTAACGCAAGCCTATCTTTTGGCACACACAAAAGGTGTGCATGAACGCGTGAACGGCGATAAGAATGAAATATTGAGTTTCAGGGTTCACGGCGTTCATGAACGCCAGTTCACGCTTGATAAGAACGGCTATTAGTATTGTGCCTTTGTCTTGCGTCCCCAGTAGGTATCGACCTATTCATCTTATTGTGTCCCCATGCTTTTTCTTTGGGTCTGAGGTGAATCGTGCGCCCTGATGTGCAATGTACGATACATCGTTGCAAGTACCCTTCTCCAGATACCCAAGCTTCCCAATGAGAGACTTGTAATTGAAAGATCCGTCGAATGCTTCCAACTCTGAGTGCCTTGACAACAATGTCAATGATCTTGCTGGCGTCTCCTTAGGTTTGGTGTTCTCCTGAAAGTTCAGGTCAGACAAGATTTGATTGATGAGGTGTGGCTGCGTCATATGGATTGAATCGTCGCTGTGTTGATTGATGTGGATGCCCAGAAAATCCTCAATGGTACCCTCAACAGTGATCTTCAGCTTAGCTTTCTCAACGTACGCAATCACCTGCTCGATCTCTTCCTTGTTCGGTCCTGCTCTCAACGAGTCATCTGTATATAGTATGTACATAGTTGTTCCACGATAGATCACACACTTGTCAATCTTGGATTTCTTCAACCTCTTCCGTAAGTTTCTTCATCTGTCCTGTGTCCTTCTGTCCATACACATTTTGCTTCAGCTTCAGGACATACGAATCTGTATCTCCTTGGTCCAGAATAATCCCTCTTGGGATCTTCAAGTACTGGTCACGCTTCACAGGTGCTTGTGGGAATGGCTGGACTTTAGTCCAGTTGTTGCGTCTCCCAATTCCCAATTGCCATCATAGTCAACAACAAGAAAAATGCAGTCCAGGATGCAACCAGCAAGTAAGTCTGGTCGTAGTGCTTGCCCTTTATCATTCGACTGCCGTCGACATTCATTTGGGCTTTGTACCTCTTGACTTCACGAGTCCGGATGCCTTGCTTCCGTTTCATCTGTTACACCGCCGGCAATATCTTCTCCCCTTCTGGGACTTCCGATTTGAGCATGAGCTTGTAGTTGCTGTTGGACATTTGATCATCCACTTCTTTCTGCATTGCCTCCATGAATTTGTCCTTGTCAGTTCCCTCATCGCTTCGTGATGGGTGTAGGGAGCAAATATTCCACGCTTGGGCCTCCCAGTGTGGCTTGCCTTATCAAGGCACTCTGTCAAGATGAGCTTCAAAGGACGGAACTCCGGCTCTCTGCCGTGTCGGCAGTGATGGGGAAGGGGAGAATATGCAGATCTCGATCAGTGCAGTAGATATGGACCACATACATGTGTCGGCTGAAGCAGGTGCCATAGATCCATTTACAATTGACGTGCACGAATTTCGTTGAATGCTAGAAAAACAGCAACGTGCTATATTTGAAGCATAAATTACTGGGAACATTCTTCTTATGACAAATAGTACTTCTTGCTAGGATGGCTCCTTCCTTCCTCGCAAGTATCTTCTCCTTTTTGGTTCCGTTTATGGTGGATCTTGGGCTTGTTTGTTAAGTCTTCTTGTTGCCGCCGTTGTTGGTCTTCTTCTCTCGTTGCTCTTGAATCGAATCCATGTGGTTTGTCAAGTCCATTTCTCCCATACTCTCAACTCGTCACGGGAACAGACGACTCTGGAAGACCGTGGGTCATGAGTGCATATTTGCATTCTTGATCGCTCCCTGACGATTATGAAAGAGAAAGAAATGGTGAGTTAGAGACAAATTCTATCATGATTCGATGTCGTCCCAGAAACCAACCAATAACCAACCAACAACACGCTCATCATACATACCTTGATGAATTCGCAGTCGCACAAATTTATACAAGGTGGCCATAACCATGTCAAAAATTCCCACCCATTGATGCGAGTCGGTACACCAACCGGCCGGACCGGAATGCTGAGTGGAATGTTGACAAAATCCATACCTAGATAGATGTGATAGGTTCCTAGCTAGATTTCAAAAGTACCTGGTGGGAAGTTATACCTACCGAGTGTGCGAGTGTTGTAGCTGTTGATTATTAGCATCTAATGTATCAGGTATGTTGTTGTGTCGTTTCCTCGCCTCTTTTTTCAGATTAGAGGGCCAACATAGTTCCCTTTCTTCCTTTCTTGGCCATTGCCACTTTGTCCAATTGTCGAAAATTTAGCCACGAGCCAACACGTCCGACATTGGCAGTTCGGGGCGAAGGATGGTGCCCATCGCTAAACCATTTTGCAAAGAATTTCTTTCTCAACGTATCAAGCCAGAGCATACTGGATGATAAGAAAATGATGTACAACAAGTCGGAGACTGATAGCGACTCTGTTTGGAAGACTTCTTGCAACGGTCCGAAGTAAATTACACATAGCTGTCCCAAGATGCTTCCGCCGACTGCCCACAAGAAAGTTGGGTTGTCGAAGAGACCCAATTCGTAAAACGTTTTTTCAGATGATCGACAGCAATACGCATTGAATAGGTCACAATTCACAAACATCATGAAGGTCATGGTCGTGTCCCGTCGGGTGACAACACCATCATCGAGTTCATTGGCAAAAACCTTGAGCGTCAAAAAGACAATCAACGCTGCGCTGGTGACACATCTGGCCAAAAGTGCGCGTGTAACAATTGGGTCGTCCGCTTTACGGGGTTTCTCTCGCAAAATCCGGGGATCCACTGGTTCAACGCCTAAGCTTTGTGCCGGAGGACCATCCATGATGATATTGATCCACAAGATTTGCATTGCGTTCAGCGGAGAGCTTAGTCCAAAGGCAGCTGCAACACTCGCCATCGTGAGTGCAGCGAATGAGGTACTAAGCTGGAAGGAAAGAAAATTTCGAATATTGTAGAAGATGCCTTTTCCTTCTGCGATAGCCTTGGTAATTGTGCTAAAGTCGTCATCAGCGAGAACAACATCAGAAGCTTCCTTAGCTACATCAGTTCCACAAAGACCCATTGATATTCCAATATCAGCCCCCTTTAGCGACAGAGCATCATTCACACCGTCACCAGTCACAGCAACAATCTCTCCATGCTTTTGCAATGCTCGTACCAAGAGTAGTTTGTGCCGTGGAACCACGCGGTAGAAAACACTAACGCCCACAATTGCATCCGCCAAGCTGTTTGGTGGCATGGCGTCGAGTTCTTCTCCGCTCATGGCGAAGCCGGCTCCGAACTCAACATCGGGTATGGATGTTCGCCGGCGTTGAGAACCAGAAAGTTCATCATCATAGTCACTTCCAAGGATACCACAGCGATAGGCAATCGATAATGATGTCTCCTTCGCATCGCCAGTAACCATCAGTACTTTGACTCCACCACGACGCAGTTGTCGAACCGCATCCGCCACACCAGCACGAAGGGGGTCCTCCATTCCAATCAGACCCGCAAACGTCAATTCTTCCAATCGGGGTCCATAAGCCATGGCCAAGACACGAAGCCCGGAAGCAGCCATCCCTCGAGACTGCGACAAGATTGTTGCCTTGAGATCCTCATTCACAGGGGTTGCCGATCCATTGGCAGATACATACGTTTCACATTCGCTCAGTACAGCCTCGGGCATTCCCTTGACAAAATACAGCGAGCCATCGTTGCCGATAGGTTGAGTCTTGGACCCACGCCGTCCAAACAGTGTGGATGTGCTCACGCCTTGCGATATTTTGGAAAAAGCTTCACAGGAGTGGTCTCCTCCAACAGGACGCGCCCGCACCTCCATTCTCTTCCGGTCACTACTGAATGGAACTTCCTGAATTCGGTGATAGAGTGGACGCGGATCAGATGAAGCACCCTTGACTGCGGCTGCTAGCAGAGCCAATTCCGTCGGTTGGCCAGAAACATTGGATCCATCGTCGTCAACAAGTGTAGCATTGTTACAGAGACAGGCCGTTTGAGTAAGCGCTGATATCGCCGTAAACTCGTCGTCTGTTTTCTTGAGTTTTCTTGAGACTTCTTTTCCTAATACTACATCATGTGTCACAAGAAGGTCACCGTTTTTGGTATCGTATCCAACACCCGTAAAGATGAACTTCGTATCCAGAAATGCCGGACTGAAGATAGCTCTTGCCGTCATCTCGTTTTGAGTCAAAGTTCCTGTTTTGTCCGATGCTACCACGGTAGTACAACCCAAGGATTCCACCACTGGTAGTTTCTTCACGATGACGTTTCTCTTGGTCATGCGCAATACTCCCAATGCTAACGTCACTGTGACACAAATCGGTAAGCCCTCAGGAATAGCTGCAACTGCTAAACTCACTGCCACAGTAACGGTTTCCAGGAAGGGCCGCCCCATTAGATATCCCCAAATCCCGATGACAACGATTGCGAGGCTACTAAACGTTGCCAACTTTTGTCCCAACTCATCAATTTTGAGTTGGAGTGGAGACTTGCGCGATTCTACGGTTGATAATTCCGCCGCGATCTTTCCAAATTCAGTCTTCATGCCAACCGCCACTACCAGCGCTCGTCCGCGACCGGCATTGACCAAGGTACCTGCGAATACCATATTGCGTTGTTGTGTCAAAGGAGGGGTCGCGCCAGGCATGACAATGCCTTCTCCCGTCTTGGCCACGGGATGATTCTCCCCAGTCAATGCGGATTCATCCACTGTCAATTCCACCAAGTCCACAACGCGACAATCGGCGGGAACTCGACTGGTGACGGCGCATGATAGAGTACAGGTTATGTATGTGTGAGCGGCTTCATGAGTCCAGGGGGTCGACGTACTTCTAAAAACAAAAATATGAGTAAAGGAACTTACTCTCCAGTAGCCAATAAAACCAAGTCTCCAAGCACCAATTCTCGTGCCAAACATCGATCAAGCACTCGTCCATCTCTTAGCACTGTACAGGTATGTGGTACTAAATTGGCCAATTTCTCCAGCGCTGTTTCAGATCGATATTCTTGAATCGCAGCTACTAGTGAAACAATAAATAAAGCAATACCAATACTGATGGCATCTGCTGTGTTTCCCAAAAAGAGCGAGAGTGTCGCGGACCCCAGCAACATGAGAATGAGAGGCTCTTTCAATTGTCCATACAACGAACTCAATATCGGACCAACTATTCCCCACATATTCTTCTTTCCCTCATCTGCTTTGTCGCCTTGCATGGCGTTGAGACCAAAGAGAGCACGCATAGAAAGAACTTGAGTAGAAGTCCATCCTCGACTCAACAGCAAGTGAGAACTGTTGCTATTGCTGTCGCTTTGAGCAGAAGAAGATCCTCGACTGTTTACAACGAGAGAACTCAAGTGTCGAGACACCTCTTCAGGTTGCCACGAGCATTCCTCGGAGCGACTGTACGGGTACAATGCTGACATGGTGAGGCGTTGAATGTTGTTTTTGGAAAATATGAAATAATTGAAAATGTTGCAAGTGGCTGAGTTTTGCGCGAAGGACATTTTTTTTCTTGATGACTGCTGAAACCCAAACAAACAGCTACTTCAGTACTTCTTTACAGTACAGTAGCGTGAATGCTACCGGTATCTACTACCGGTAGAGCTAAAGCTAACTACAAACGAAAGTTCAAAGTACAGTCAGTAGAATACCGGTACTGCCGGTACATCGCCTCCTGCCTCCTCTTGTTGTCTGTCGTCTGTCGTCTCTCGTCGTCGACATACCAGGTACGAGAAAGAACAAAGTTGGTAGAGAGCTAGTAGAGCTACCGTCGCATATAGCTGGGGATATTGCTGGGAGGTGGCCACGATATTGAAGAGGACAAGCAGAACGGCGATGATCAAATGCCTGCTGTAATAGAAACAAACAAACTTCGCGAAACGAGTTGGCAGAGTGCTGTGGTCTTCAGCTTAATACTCTCACAGCCAGCACCAGGCCCCATGGCACCATCGGCAAACTCCAGGAATGTCGTGTTATGCGTGGCATGCCATAGGGGGGCAACTTTTTAGCATTGCAGATGCTGATTGGGCATTTGTATCGTTGTTACTGTCAACGGTAAAGACAGTACTAACCAATGAAAGGGGAGAGGGATCGAAAAGCAAAGCAATGGAGCACGCATCTGAAGCCCCTGCAATTCAAAACGGAGCAATTGCGTTTCTTATCATTAGGGTCTCCTGCTACTATCGCTGGTAGCTGGTCCAAAGAATCGAGATGGGCAGTGAACAGTGAAGGCTGATCCCAATGTGACGAAAGAGACAGAATTGTAAACGTGCATGCAGAAACGATCCATTGAACATTAAATTGTTTTTCGGCGCACCTGTGACATCTCTGTGGTACGATGATCAAGCTACGACACCGACATTGTAGCTACGCCATGTTGCTTTCGCCGAGAACGCGCCTGAAAAAGACTCTGTTCCAAGTCACCAGCATCAGCGGTGACGAACGAGGGCACAGTGGAGCCTGGGTACATCGTGTGTAGGCTCAGCTCGCCAGCAATAGCCAATACCAGGACTAACTCTTGTGAGTTTTGTGAGTTTGGGACACTTAGCCTCTCTCCTCGTGCACAGCCGTATGTCGCGACCAACACTTGAATACGCAGGGAACAATCCCTCAGACTAGAAGAATATCACCACCGGTCTTTTTACATCAGCGTTCATCACTCCGGTTGATTGTTTTCTCCAGCATAAGTGGCAGCTGCTCATCACAAATGTGCAAGTGAAGCATGTACTAAATAAGTATACTAGGATTCTTGTTCTCTTCGCCGTTGCATGTGGTGGGTGCTCATTTTTCTACGTACTCGCTCCGTCGTCTCATAAAAGAGAGTTTGAAGTCGCGTTGAAGGCAGCCCAGGCTGCAGTAGAGACGACGGACGAGGGCAACGAGGATCGATATGTGCAACATAGAGCCTCTCCCAAGTCTGGGTACTATGCGACGTGACGTCGCATAGGGAACAGCGGGAGAACCAACAAGGGTGTCCTATGTATGCAGCTTGTTTGTGGGAGTGGAGGTAGTACAATGTATATGATACTTGAGGGAGGAAAGCACAATGGCAAAAAGAGCGTCATTGTCGAAGGTGTGTGCAACTCTGATGGACTTGCATGGTGGACCGAGCACATAGACTACGGGGCAGCGAACGACCTGACGATGAGTACTCAACTAGTTTTGGAAAGGAACAAGTTGGACCCGAGACTATATCAAAGGATGGCAGTGTGATGGATGACGGTGTTGACTCATGGGAGATTCAACTTCGAGGATGGTGCCTTTCAAGGATGGTTTTATGGCCGAGTACGAGAGAGTCCTGATTTCGACTATGAGATTGAAGGGCGGTGTACCTACGACTCTTTTTGTTTCGTAACAAACGTATTTAAAATATCCTGTGGTCTGCGGCAATGTGTTTGGAGGGCGCAAGACTTCCTTCAAAGACTTGTACATAGAATGACATGGCATGACCCTACAATCAAATTGAGAGTGAGAAGAGGAGGAGAGACTGTCTTCCTGCTCTAGCTAGGAGACCAGTCAGCCAATTCTCAATTAGTTGCTTTAGTTTGAAATACCAGCGTATGCTGCAGCAGGTTTCATGCGTTCAGGGTTCGTTTCTAGCAAGCGGGACTGTGACAAGAGGTTATAGGTAATGTAGAGACGAGATGGTGTCATGACGGTGGCGACCGAGCCACAACCGACGCGTCTACAACGATCAGCATCATGTGATTACTCCTCTCTTCTTTGGGTAGGTCTTACGCTTACAAAATACCCAGCAAGGAGAGAGCCAGTCAGGATAAGAATAAGCGGGTGGAAGCTACAACATCATGTCGGCACACTTGCAAGCGCCCGATGGTTCTTTCGCGGAATGACACCGAGTCGTTCTGGGCTGTCCCGCGTCGTTCATGCCACATTGCCCAAAAGTCACACTTTCAGGTGTACTTTTGCGTTTAACGTATCATTCTTCCAAGCGGTTTCAACACCATGGTACCAGACAGTCTATTCGCGGTCATTCGGGCCGGCGACTTACAAGCCACACGCGAGCTGCTTCAAGGAAATGAAGGCATTGACATAAACGCAAGATACGGCAGTATCTATAAACGGACTCTGCTTCATCATGCTTGTATGTATGGCGAACTTGAGATCGTGAAATATCTCATTCAAGCCAAGAATGCTAACATCAATTCTGTCGATTGCCATGGATGGACTCCGTTGTGCCAGACTTGTCTTCGCAACGATTATAGTACAAGAAAAGAAGAGTGGGCCAACACTGCCGAGTTTCTCTTGACGAACGGGGCAGACGTGAACATCAGAACTTCAATCAACCGTACTGCCTTGCATCAGGTGTGTTTGTGGGGAAGTACAACATGTATTCAACTTTTGTTGAACCATGGAGCAAACATCAACTCTGCAGATATGTACGGAGACAAACCATTACACTACGCATGTCGTGAGAATACCATCGATGTGGTCAGGCTCCTGTTGGCTAACAATGCAGACCGACACACGAATGATCGCTTTGGACACAGACCAATAGATGCACTTCGAGAGCGTGGACTCGAGGAAGTGTTTGAGTCGTATGACAAGTTGCCACTCGCTGTTGACAAGGTGCAGGCGGCTCTCAAGAAAATATCCACCAGCGTCATGGTGGGCCTGAATCCATGCTTGAGTCAACACCAGCATTCATTGGCCGTGAAGACGATTCTGCTTGTCCGACAACTCCCAGTGCATGAAGTGGCATTGGAGATCTTGGGGTTTCTCACTCCGGCAGCTGTAGAGAAGATATTCTTGCCGACGGCGTAGGTCAAGAGCACTATCTCTCAGCATTGTGAGTAGTAGCAATAGTCAGGCACGTTTTGCACACCACAGAGCCAGGCCCCTACGAGTCAGTCTTTGAACCCATAATTATTTGTATGCGGCCAGACTGACATAATTTGCTAGATTGATTAGATATTTATATTGACGATGGCTTGTGCCGGAAAACATGATCTGAATGGAACACTTAGGGTGAAGCCTACAGTGTGGTCATTAGAAGCGCGTGATAAGGTTCATTCTAGTGGGACTCCTGGGACAAGAGGCAAGATGTAATGTAGAGACAAAAAAGTATCATTGGTATGAAAAGCTTGACGGCGGCGACCGAGCCACTACACTAGCTACCGACGTGTCTAGACGTCGATCAGTATCATTCTGGAATGTGCATCATGTGATTACTCCTCTCCTCTTTGGGTAGGTCTCATGCTGAATAAGAGAGTTGGTTGAGGAGCGGATGGAAGCTCCAACATCATGTCGACACACTTGCAAGCGCCCAATGGTTCTTTCGAAGATAACCCAGAATGGACACCGAGTCGTTTTGATAAGAAGGAGCTTCTCCCCTCGATCGAGTTGTTCTTCCCGTGTGCACTCCACATTGCCCGAAAATCACACTTTCGGGTGAACAAACATCATATGCCATACGTTGAACGTATTATCATACTTCAAAGCGGTCTAAACACCATGGTAACAGGCAGTCTATTCGCGGCCATTAAGGCCGGCGACTTACAAGCCACACGCGAGCTGCTTCAAGGAAATGAACACATTGATATAAACGCAAGATACGACAGAAGCCGTAAACGGACTCTGCTTCATCATGCTTGTATGTATGGCGAACTTGAGATCGTGAAATATCTCATTCAAGCCAAGAATG
>JAVCKV010081341.1:0-21251 GCA_032274145.1 Herpochondria borealis | reverse complement strand
CATGAAGACCGGTACTGAGAATAACCACTCCATAGTTGTTGTCGATGATAATGTCCCTAGTATGAGCAGCGATAAACTCTTGCATTGGAAGGACGCAGCCTTCTGAAAAGAAGTCCAAGCGAGAGGGCGATAAGTTCCGACAAATCATTCTCTCATGTTTCAGGGGTAACACAGACTCGTTTGTAAATCTTGGGCACAATTCTACCGGCAGGTCGATTCTTCCCCCCTTGTTGACATTGACGGCGGGGTCGTCTTCAACGTCGCGGATTCTTCTGGTCCTGTGCTTTGTTTTCAACATGAAACTCAACGTCAGCATGGCACGCCGAATAGTGGAGTCTCCAAGCCAGAGAGTATTCCCAACAGAACCAAAGATTTGTTCAAGTTGTTCCAACCCAAACATTCGATAGCCACTAGGCAGGAAGAACTGGCGACCAATCCATGTCACATCCTCCAAGGGGGTCCTGATTGTCACAGTTTTGTTTCTGGTTTGGTGAGTCGGCGTAGATGTTCTTAGAGCAGCAGGGTTGCTACAATTGATTTTGTCAACGGGAGCCAACATTGTCATGTCGAGGGAGAATATGAAGCGACAATAGAGCAACAGCACAGGAAGAACAATCCATGATGGATACCCGTACGACCCGCACCGCTTTGAATTCTTCTTCTTGGTGGACCCAAACCCTTTCATTTGATTAACACAAGCCAGGTCTACAATCGCCAATCACTAGCTGACGGGGGCTGACGATCAGTGGTGCAGGAAAGACTTCAGAAAGATTGATGTCTTCGGCGTGTAAGATTGAGCATAGCATTTTATTTATCAACGTATATCGATAAATATTAGATACCTTTTGTTACCTGGTACTGTATCTGTCACTTTTCCTACGAGTACAGTACGATGCTTCAACCACGACTCACTCCCACCTTGAGGAATTCCTCAAGCTCCCACCAAAGAACTGAGACTGATTGGGCTAACGGTGGAATACACAAGAAAGAGATTGGCTGAACAGCACGTTACTCCTCCATAAAGCGCGCCTGAAACTTGTAGTGATGGTTGTTCGCTGGCTGTGAAACAGCTCTTGCTTTGCGCTGAAAAGATGCGGGCGTGGCGGCAACACAGGACGGAGCGAGCGTATCGAAATAAGCGACCCAAATAAACGATAACTTTGTTCGATGCGTATCTCAGAGCCTGTCCAAAATACTAGTATAAATCCAGTACGAAAGTCTGTCACTAAAAATATAGGTTTATGGTTCCGTTCATGTGGTCGTGTGCTGGCTCGTCTCACATGATTGCTTCTTTGTTATATGGATATTCTATGTGCCGCTCTACTAGACGCCAAGACGAAGCGGTCTATCTGATACTTAAAGTCCACGGAGCCATGTAGCACGGATGATTCCATAGACGCTTTAAGCCATACGAACGTCATTGCTATCAACGTTCACTCTAGATCTGCTTTACGGTGTCGACGATTACCGTAGTTTTGAAATACTGTACAGTCCGGAATTTGGAATCTCAGATACTAGTATTTCTCTAAACAATCTTTACCACTTACTTGGAATGATGCAACCTCCCGTTGACACCCTTGTCGGACTACACCCAAGGTATCCTCTTGAGTGAACGAAACAAACAACGTCTTGACCATGATCGAAATAGCGGCCTTTATGCTTTGCAAGCTCGGCGGAAAGTCGGGTAGCGCTGATGAAATCAAGGCTGTCTTGGAGGCAGCTGGCGCCGAAGCCAACGACGAGGAAATTGCCAAGGTGGTCGGTGATGTTGCTGGAAAGGATTTGAATGCCCTTTTGGCTGACGGTATGGAGAAATTGAAGGATGTGCCAATGGGTGGTGGCGGAGGTGGAGGCGGCGGAGGAGGCGGCGCTGGTGGAGATGACGCGGCAGCAGAGGAAGAAGAAGAGGAGGAAGAAGAGGAGGCTCCCACTGGAGGTAGGTCTTTGCGGAGGAGCTATCACTTGAAACAAACACTTGATGCCTGGTTTTCTAACAAACTTTGTTTCTATCTCGTTCAACAGGCGATATGTTCGGAGGAGATGACGGTGGTGGAGACTACTAAACTGCTTTTAAATAGGGGAACCAAAATTCATTTCACTCTGTTGTTGGATCCTCATTCTTGTTTGAATACTCGGTATCATACTACCCAACAACTTTGATGAGCGGGGATCATAAACGTTGCAAAATGTGACAGAAAGGCGCCATGATTTAGACGGAGAAACTATACATTTAGTTCCCTAGAAACACACTGTACATGATTGGTTCATGTGTCTGAGTGTTAGCCTCCTGTGCATGTCCAGCGACTGAGGCCAGACTCTTGTTGATAGCTGTCGTACATCGCCTGTCCTGCTTGTTACCAGCAACATCTGTAGTGGTTGGGTGTTCTCCACGCACTCATATTATACGATTATACACCTCGCCGGAGGAAGCAGGAGCATGTGCGATGGATTACCCATAACCCTTCCTTCCCTCAACACTCAGTATAGCTGAAGCACGAGGAACAACATGCAAAGTGCAGTGGGTACCACGCGACTGACTAGACTAGCTCTGCTTGTCATGTTCGCTTTGAGAGTAGACGTATGTGTGTATGATAGTTGGATTCTTGTTCGATAGTCGGCCTCTAGAGCATGGAACCAACCGTGATATACAGCGAAAGCCTTCCTCCTTTAAAATTAACCGCTATTTGCACACGCGGTTGGAAGGCACATGTATATGATAGTAACGTCGTGTTCTCCTAAACAATCTCGGCGACACTCCGCACCATGCGTCCTGGTGCTGCAACGTCCATTGAGTCTTTGTTGCAAATGTTGTTACCACCACCACCGCAGGGACGGCAGTATCCCATAATCTCATCCTTTAATCCAGTTGGAAAACACACTCTTGCAAAGGGTGACATCCAGTCCCACCTTGGCGACGTCGCATTACCCTTGAGCATTCCAAAGACTTCTGTCAAACCTGCCACTCGATCACCACCTGACTCACCCTTTAACTTGTCAATGTGAGTCACATTGCTCACGACGACATCCCATTGATCCACCATCATGCAGCTGGTAAAGAGACCAAACAAGAGCGACTCCACGACCAGTCCAAGAATGTAAAGCAAATCGGTGGGTCTGTCAAAGCAGTGCATGCTTCGTCGATGACCGTGATGATGAGGACTATTCTGCATGCACACCATGAAGCGGAAAACCACCAGGGACATGCTGTAAATACAGGTGATGAAGGTGTAGAAAATGAACAAAAGGAAATACTTGTGGTTGCCAATACCCACGCAATTGTTCACCCATGGACAGTGATGATCCATCTTGATAATGCATCTTCGACAAACACTGATAGGGAATAAGGATTAGTATTACATACATTGAATCGTGTGAGACGATATGCAGATTGCAAGATGACCCCGTGTCCGTCTTCCTTACCTGCAATGATGAGCACGTTGTGGTTTAAACGATTTGCAACGCCGACAGAGACGTCGTCCTTTCTGCGTCGTGGATAGAATCAACTCGGACGACTCCTCGTCGGCTCCCTCGTCTGGCTCGGGCACGGGGGTAGCATCGGGGGGCACAGCCCCTGGATCGGTCGTCATTGCATAAAAGTGAGCCGCACACGCCAAGGCTGCAAAGACCACAAACAGGATGCGGTGGAAATGACCAAAGATGGATATGGATCGGATGTGTTCTTCTTCCGTTGTTGTCGAAGACATCCAAGGGGGGATAAGGATGAAACATACTGCATACACGCCGTAGGCATGTAGCATGTAAGTGATTGCAGCGCAGACTAGGCCACAGCAATCCAGATTTAACCAATTCTCATCAAACGCACTCGTCCCCCACTTTCGTCGCCTCACGGAAGCCAATTGGATGGTCGATGGAGTTGGGGGAGCGGATTGAACAGCATCGCCTTTGGCTTTACGGCGTTCTCGTGTTGTCTGCATGGTCTGTAGTTGGTTGTGTCGACGAGTTATCGAATTCATTGAGTTTCCGAGTTTGGAAAAGAGAATGCACCTTGTACAGTATACAGTGCTGTAATTTTCACCGTAAAACAACCTATAGCACTGGCACTGTCATGGTTGGACGCATTGCACGATCGACCGATTGATTAGTAGACTTGATAGACTAGAGACAAAGTCACTTCCCCGCCCACTGTTGGATTGATTCGATTCACACAATGCAGCAAGAAGAGATTCAGAGGCGAGGAATCTTGAAGCTGGTGACGGAAGAGATACCTCTACACGACCATGATGAAAACTCGTTGGAGGAATCATCTGTGGCTATGCGCAAACACAGGGTTGCTCGATCTGCTAGCACAGTGATGGATCCGTTAATGCGAGAAGAATACGATCCATCCAAGTCGGAGTTTACGCTCTTCTTTGTTGGGGCATCGACCAACTTGAACTCGATTCGATTTCGCCCCAAATTGGTGAAATTCTGCCAATCCAACCAGGAGGAGGTTCAGTGCATTTGCGTCCCAGAGGCCGATGATGCCCTCCTCCGTGGCACTGGATTCTATAGTCTCCCATGGCTCCACCCCAACCGTAGTGCATTGCTCATGTTGTTGGGAGTAACACAAATACCAACAGTTGTGGTGGTGAGCAATAAGGATGGAAGACGCATTACAGATCAAGGTCTGGCAGCCATTGAAAAAAACGACCCTGCAGAGTTGCTGGAACGATGGCGACGCAAAGAGTCGGGTCTCACGATGCTGCAGTGGGCAGGATGCACCATATCGTAGGTTAGGCACTCTATTTCCTCGATCTAGGCATTGGAACCAATCGCGAGGAAGAGGAAGGAACACAATGCATTCTCATTATCAACATTTCGACTGGTCGTAGCCTATCTCTACAGACTGTGCAGAGTGAATTCGGGTTTGATGGAACAGACCCCGCCTCAATCGAACCATACCGTGATCAACGCTGGATATGGTCGAATACGCGTAGGTGTGGGATAGGTTCCTCATAACGCTGATAACTAACTGCACGCACCTGTCGATGATGTCTTCGTGGTCGCGCGCTTCGACGAAACTAAAACACTTTCAAACGCTCCATCAGTGTCAGTGTTTGAAATGCCCAGTAGGAAATCCCCCGTTATCCTCCTCCGAAACCACGCGGGCGAAGAAAGGCTCCATGGGTTCCATGAACCATCGGACGCCACTTCCCAATGGTTTGACAACCGCAGAACGTTGTAGTGAAAGCAATGATTCCTCGTCTCTTGTAAACATCATATCACCATTTTAAAGCACCCATCATCGTCGGATGCAATGTCGTGTGGTGTGGTGTTGTTGATGATCTGAGGAACGCTCTAGCAAGGTTGGTTTCGCAGGGTTGGTTAGCAAGTGGGTTTACCGAGATCAACTTCTTGATCGCGCTTTTTGAAAACTCATCAAATGGAACGTGCAGCCCAGAACCTTCTCTTGGAAGAAAGAGTAAAGCTAGTAGAAAGAGAAAGGCTAGATTCGTTGTCGTGTTACCATCCAGCACAATGGTGGGCTAGCTGTGAGGCCAAGTTACAAGCACCTTCTAACTAGAGCTCGTAGACTGGCAGCAACAAGATAGCCCGGCGGAAACTATAGCTCACACTACAGTACACCGTTGGTGGCACAGTGCAATTTTCCAACGGCTCTGTCAATTCGCACGACCAACAGTTCACGTTCACCTCGTCAAGGAGATTGCCACAACAAGCACTTTCTATTGTGCTAAGAGCTCGTCCCAGTGTACTATGGTTGTCGTTGTTGGGAATCGAACGAAAAAGGGATCGTCGAAAGCCTTTCTAGCCTGCGCAATTGTTTGTGGTGCCCTGCTGCTGTTCATCAGCCAAGATCACGATACAGCATCAGATGGAGGATCGTCGTTGCTTCGACCAAAAAGTGGAGGATCGTCTGGTCCCACTACGAATATGGACGACGATATGACGCTTGAACAGGTCGATGATCAAAGGGCATCCTTGAATGCGGCGAAGATGCGAGCTTGGCGCCAGGGTTTGGAGACAAAGAAGTCTGCTGATTCCCTGTTAAAGTCACCCGTGAAAAAGTGCAGCCATGTCTTTCTCGACTTTGGAAGCAATGTAGGGGATGCTCTACACAAGATGATTGAGTCGTTCTTCCCAACCAAGGATCTAGATGGAAGCGGGGAGATGAAGCACCTCTCTTTCAATGAAACAACTGGAAATTTCCAACCGCGATCAAAGATGGATTTTCCGGTCGTTCAAGGTTGGGTGAAGGAGAAGATTACAAAATACAACTCGCAATCGAATCGAGATCCCGTATATCCAGAAAACTATTGTTTCTATGGAGTAGAGGGGAACCCTTACTTCACTCCACTGCTGCTGAAACAAGAAGTTGATGTATTGAACATGAGTCCGCGTCCTGTGCGGCACTTACACTATCTTACAGAGCATGTTGGTACCGCTCAAAACGGTCCAACAACACTGTTTCTGGATACGATCAACAAAAAGAATCATTACTGGGGATCCAGCATTCTCCAATCCCACACGGACGTTAAACGGAGTGGTGAAAAGACCGGGGTACAAGTCATGGGCATCACATTGACGACCCTCCTTGAGAGAGCGGTAGCAGCTGGTGGCCATGTCATGATAAAGATTGATATTGAAGGAGCCGAATACGCGTTGCTAGAAGAGGCTGTCAAGTCTGGCATTTTTTGCAAGCTAGTCAAGGAGCTAGGTGTTACCGTCGACATCCTCGGAGAGTTTCACCATGACAAAATCATTGGTAGCGAGGAGCCACGAAAACGATGGGAAGAACTGCGTGGCGAAGAGAGCATTCGAAGTTGTGGTGTTGACTACGAAGTTAAAGACTTCATAATCAGTAATTGGTAAATCCAATCAGCGGTTCTTTCCGTGGTGATGTATGTTGTTGAAGAAATCGTTTTTCATCTCCTTTAGAGCCCAATTAGTGAGTTATTAGACAGGAGCCGTCGCGCTGAGGACATATGATTCGGAAATCTGCGTTGCCACCTGTTCACCAAGGGACGGCTAGAGCAGTTGTCAAGCACGGGCTGACGCCAACCAGTGTATGCAACAACACAAAATCAAACCCTTCTACATACAGACCAAGGGACGGCTGGAGCAGTAGTCAAACACGAGTTGACAATAAGAAGTGTTTGCAGCAACACACAATCATACCCTTCTACTTCCAGAAGGATGTTCCATACGATACTGGACCCATTTGTGTAAAGTGCACAGCATCCTGTGGATACTCGCTACTGATAGTGTCATGAGATTAACTTAATAAAAAAGCGTTGCTGATTTAGGGCAATCTAACAATTCTCGTAGATATGAATCCGCTGCAAGTCCTTCATTTTGTGTCACCTCCTATACGGCTGCTGCCATATCTGATGATGATGAAAGTCTAATGCCTTACGGTCATCGAAATTGTGAGCCCGGTTTGGCACCAAAAACATCACCACATGCCAGGCAAGGCAAAAATCTTGCCAATAACGGTTAGATAACAGCCCTATGATGCCTTCTGAAAGTGTCAGAATCCCAAAAGATACTTTGGCTTGTTCACGTATCACTCTTCTCACATTTTAGCACAGGTTGAAGTCAGTCATTGGCCACTTCCGTCACATACCACATCCAATAAGATACTTTGAGAACTCATCTACAATGACTTGGGGATCCCGTTCTATTTTGATCATCGCGTTGCTCTTGGACGCCAATGTGCAGGGCTTTGCCCCCGCGGTACGTGTGTGCATTGAGTGAGGGTCTTTCCGATGTTGTGTTGCTATTGTGAACATTGTATCTGACACTCGCCTTCGCATCACAAGCAGATTGGAAGCCGATCTGTCGGCACTTCGGTCCTTTTCTCCAAGAAGGGCGGCAACGATGCCGATCACGCGCCGTTGTTGGCTGTTGGTACCTTGGTTGAGTTTCAAGAAAAGAAGAGAGTTCACATTGGAAAGGTCACGTTTGCTGGCCATAAAAGCAACGGCGGAGGTCGGTACGATGTCGTAGATCCATACGGACATCACTTCTCCATCGCCGACAAGGCCGTGTCCTACACGGCGTTTGCTCCCAACAGCGAGTCGGCTGCCAAGAAGTTGCTGGAGGATTTGGAGGAGGCACATTGTGCCTCCGAGAGAGAACTTCAATCCAAGTTGGACATTTCGTCTGATTTGTTGGAGATTGCCTGGGAAGAAGCTGCCCAAGCCGAAGACCATGTGGTGACCCCCAAGTCGCTCATAGAGTTGATCCATTCGCATACAGCGTCGACGCTTGAGTCGTACATGGCGTGGCGTTTGTTGCGTGAGAATACAGGACATGTTTTCTTCCGTGAACTGAAAGACCACGGGCGCGTGACCTCCTTCAAAGCAAAGGCCAAGAAAGCGGTAGATGCTGCCAAGAGAACTTTCTGTGACAATCACGAGGACGAAGAAGAGTTGTGCTTCGCTGTCTAGAAATACAGCGATGCGCGTACATGTACACAGATTCATTCACAACCCGAAGTCACATTCAAACGAATTGGAGGACTTATGCACATTGCATCGGTGTTCAGAGATATGTTGACTCGACCATAATCAATTATAAACAAAGAAAGCTATAGCTAGAGCAGTCTCTCATCTCAACTATCCAGCGGATCCTGTCTCCTCTGTACAGTCCTCGCAGAAGCGCCATACTTCAGTGCAACGTTTCAGTAGTAATGGAGCGACGAAACCCGGATTTACCCTCATCATCCAACATCCAATCGCACACCAGCCATCATCTCTGCAACCCCATCGTCGTCGTCCCACTTCTGTCTATTCTTCCAGTTGCACACTCTATTAGAATCTAAACAATGAGTTCAGGTGGTGATCCAGTGGCTGGACCAGATCCTGCAGTCATGGAGGCGATCAACAAAGGCAACGCCGTTGTCTTTTTCGATGTGAGCCTTGGGGAAGGGGAGAACGCTGCCCCGTTGGGACGAATCAAGCTGGAACTCTTTGTCAAAGATGTAAGTAATCTAGGGCTGTTCTCGTGAATGTATTTATTATGCACACATGATTCTCACTCCTATATCTTTCAACAGTGCCCCAAAACATGTGAGAACTTTCGACAGCTGTGTACAGGTGAATTCCTCGTCAATGAACAACCGACGGGTTACAAGGGTGCTCCCTTTCATCGTGTGATTAAGGATTTCATGGTGCAGGGTGGAGACTTTGTCAAGGGCGATGGTACGGGACAACAGTGCATCTATGGAACCACCACGTTTGCGGATGAGAACTTTTTGCACCGTCATGATCAACCGGGAATGTTGAGCATGGCGAATTCCGGCAAGAACACAAATGCCTGTCAATTCTTCATTACGACTGCCAAGAAGGCAGACTGGTTGAATGGAATTCATGTCGTGTTTGGTAAGGTACTGGATGCCGAGTCCATGCTGACGGTACGAAAGTGTGAAGCAGTGCCTGTATCGAATCAGAAACCGAGAATACCCCTGGTCATATCCCAATGTGGGGAACTCTAGAGATGATTCTTCTATGTAGCTCAATCACCATTCGTGTGTACGTGTTTTAGTAAGAAGCATGACCCTCTCTCTAGAGACTATATCTATGATTTGATTGTTCCGCTGCACTTTTGCGGCTAGGCATGTACAGTACGAACCACCACTCTAGAGCTCACATAACACTCCAGAGCATTCGGAGTTGGCTCGCGTCACGCGCAGTGACCTGACTGACTGTTTACCTCTTCTTTTTGTTGGATCCCTTGACAAACGCCTCGAGAGGTTCATCATCATCGTCGTCTGCTCCCTTGTTCTTATTTCTCTTGCCACTCCTGGCCGCCTTGGCCTCTTGCTGCAATCGCATTTCTAGCTTGTTTTTTGCTTTACGAGACTTGGCCGCCGCCTCTTCGGCCTTTTTCTGTTCCTCCTTGTCATTGTCACCCGCCAATTCCTTGATGAAATCTTCATCCAAGGTTTCTAATTTCTTATCAGAGCCTGTAGTGCCAATATAGTGTAGGGATTAGATGAGACATTCTGGTCGACAAAACACACCATGACGGTCGTAAACTTACGGGCTTTGACACTCGTTCTAAGCTGGAAGATCACCAGGAGCACTCCCACAATGGGTAGGGCTACCTGCAGTGGAAGATATTTGAAGAATGCCTGCAACAACAATAAATGCAACCGTTAGTGGTGAGAATGCAACGATGAGTTGAAGGTATCCAACAAGATACTGTACTCACATAGGATCCACAGACAATAATGAGGGGCAGGGCGAATGCAAGATTCTCCCATGTAATGAAAATATTCTGTTGCTGTGCGGGCATTGTTGCTGCTGCTTCGATTGGATGATGAGTTGGGGTAGTGTTGGATAAGTGAAGTTAGTTTGACGATGAGATTGCGCTGGCTGCTACATTACTGATGACTTTGGATTTTTTTGGAATTTCAAACAGTATCAAAAATCTTTCCAAGGGCGACCTCGCGCCTCTCTGTTAGTTTCTGTGGGTGCGGGTGCCCAGCACCCTATCCAAAAAAAGAGAAGTTGGGTGCCATAACTTTCGGTCTGTCGATGCAGTAAAACAGTACCACAGTACGTTTCCGGTAGCGCCCAATCAGAGAAATTCCGTTCTGGTACAGTAGCCAGTACGATAAATGCGGCTTGTACCAGCACTGTAGTTGCATCTCCTTACGTCAGAGGAACCGCTGACCAAGCACAAGGCTCCAAAATTCCAGCACCTGATGCCAAAATAGAAAGAAATTTTTTGAATATTCATACGTTCGTGGCGGCTGACAGCCTTTCATTCTTTGCCTCCAACCCATTCTCGCAAGTTCAACAGAACAAACCCATAACGCACACGCCTGCTTCGTATCAGTAGTCAGTGAGAGATCAAGTTCTTCGTTTGATCACATAATAACAGACACAACTTTGATACAGCAAGGAGCTCTCAGACACACACCCATCTCTGAAGTTATTGTTGGTGCATTCATATACCTTCGTCCCGCTCTTTTTCACTAAATCAACTCGACAAGAAAATGAGAGTAGTATGTTGTTTGGCCACCTTGGCCCTGGTGCCCGTTGCGGCCTTTATCCCTGCCTCGCTCAAGTCCACGCCCCGCGCGTTCGATGGTGCTTCCAAGTTGAGAATGGCGTTTGAGACCGTAAAACCTCCTAATATGTTTGATGGCCCTACACCTCTTGTCAAGGAACGCGATGCCTGTGGTGTCGGTTTCATTGCCAATACCCATTCTGGTGGTGAGTAGTAGTACATACAGAATAATGTGTAGCAGAATGTGCAGGGGTACCGATCCAGCAATCAGGTTGTCAGCGCGCGCTAACACGTTTGTCTCACTCTCCCCAATCAACAGAGGAGTTTGGCAGTCACAAGGTTCTTCAAGATGGTCTTTCTGCTCTCGGCTGCATGGAACACCGCGGAGCTTGTGGTGGTGACGGTGTCTCTGGAGATGGAGCTGGAATCATGACACAGATTCCTTGGAAGCTCTTTGACGAATACCGTTCGGATAGCTGTCCTCAACCTGGTGTGGGCATGATTTTCTTACCTCAAGATGAGGAACGACGAAATGCTGTCAAGGAGGTCATTCAAGATGTGTGTCAGAACAACGAATTGGAGTTTTTGGGATGGCGTGAGGTACCCGTCAACCCCGATGTCCTCGGAGACTTGGCGCGCAACGCTGTTCCCAGCATGTGGCAATTCTTTGTCAAGGCACCCGCTCGTTTGGGCAACGATGACTCGACGCGTGATGGATTTGAACGAACGCTATATCTAGTGAGACGTCGATTCGATGTGGAACGCAAGTTGCGAGGATTGACGTGGGAGGATGGCGACGGAGAAGTATACGTGGCGTCCTTTAGTTCTCGCACCATTGTATACAAGGGCATGGTGCAGTCGGAGATTTTGCCACAGTTCTATTTGGACTTGCAAGACCCTGACTACACTACCAAGTTTGTCATCTACCACAGACGCTTCTCGACCAATACCAACCCCCGATGGCCGCTCGCTCAACCCATGCGTGTCGTGGGTCACAATGGTGAGATCAACACGTTGCTTGGAAATGTCAACTGGATCAAGGCTCGTGAGGCTGCCAAGGGTCATCCCATTGAGAATGATGCCGAAGCGGATACTACCAACGGTAGCGCTAACGGTGACAGCAGTACTCAAGGAGACGTTCGTGACTTGGTCGACTACGACGCCACGGACAATATCGTCATGATGTGCAACACCCAGGACATTCCATCCGTCTTGGAACCACTCATTGACTTGGGTCGCTCCGACTCGGCTAACTTGGACTCTGTCTTTGAACTCATGTGTCACTCCCGTCATCGCGCTCCTTGCGCTCTCATGGCGCTTGTCCCCACTGCCTACGAAAACTCTCCGGATCTCAAGGACAATCCAGAAATTACCGACTTTTACAAATTCCACGGTGGACTCTTGGAAGCATGGGATGGACCAGCCCTCTTGGTCTTTTCCGACGGCAAGTCCATTGGTGCCTCGTTGGATCGCAACGGTCTCCGCCCTGCGCGGTATTCCATTACCAAGGACGGTACTGTCTACATGATGAGTGAAACGGGTGTCATCCCAGATCTCGATGAGTCCACCATTGTGGAGAAGGGACGGCTTGGACCTGGACAAATGATCAATGTGGACCTTGTCTCTGGAGAGTTCAAGGACAATATTGGTATCAAGAGTGAAATTGCTTCCCGTAAGTTTACAGAGGGCTCGCTCGTCTTGTTGAATATCCACCACATGATGTGATTCATCTTGCTAACAAACTTTACTTCTTTTCAGGTCATCCTTATGGTGAATGGCTAGCCAACGAGCGCAAGGACATTGTCAAGATGGCCTTCGGCGAAGATCGGTGCTACGACGACGAAACTACCACCTTTGCTCAAGCTACCTTTGGTTGGGGTCTTGAGGACATTGGAATGCAGATTGCTGACATGGCTGGCAGTGCCAAGGAGACCACTTATTCCATGGGAGATGATGCCCCAATCGCGGCTCTCTCGACCCGCCCTCAACCTCTGTACAGTTACTTCAAGCAGCGTTTCGCTCAAGTTACTAACCCTCCCATTGACCCCCTCCGTGAGGGAGTCGTCATGTCTCTTGCAATGACCTTGGGTAAGAAGGAGAGTATCTACAAGGTTTCCGAAAAGGGCGCCCGTTTGATCCACCTCGAGTCTCCTGTTCTCAACGACTCCGAGATGGATATGATCAAGGACTATGCCAAGGAAGAGAACGGCGGCTTCAAGCAGACTACCATTAGCACCCGCTACAACCTCGGTGACGGTCCTGAAGGCATCATGACTGCCCTTGACAAGATCTGCAACGACGCGGTGGCTGATGTCCGAAGCGGAGTGGAGGTTCTCATTCTCAGTGACTTTGCTGAAGACCAATCGATCCTTGACGAAACCACCTACGTTCCACCACTTTTGGCGGTTGGTGCTGTCCACCACAGACTCATTCAGGAAGGTCTTCGTATGGACGCTGGAATTGTCGTTCAGACTGGAGGAGCATGGTCCACACACCACTTTGCGTGTTTGGTCGGATACGGTGCCAACGCGGTGCACCCTTACTTGGCGTTGGAGACTGTCAAGCAGTGGCATTCTCAACCAAGAGTTCAAAAGATGATGGCTGCTGGAAAGTTGGCCGAGGCCACTCCCAGTGAGGCTCAGCAAAACTACCGAACGGCCGTCGAAGCTGGACTTTTGAAGATTCTTTCAAAGATGGGAATTTCTCTTCTCACCTCGTATGCCGGAGCTCAGATTTTCGAAGCCATTGGACTTGGAGAAGAGGCCATTCAGCGTTCTTTCAAGGGAACCACCAGTCGCATTGGTGGAATGGGACTCGAGGATATTGCTCAGGAAACTGTCATGATGCGCCCAGAGGTTGCTAAGGCAAAGATGAAGCTCGTCAACTATGGTTACTACAAGCCTGTCCCTTCGATGGGTGAATATCATGCCAACTCTGCTGATTTGGCTCGTCTTTTGCACAACGCCATTGGACTCAACAAGAAAGTAAGCGCAAATACTAATCGCGACGAGCTTGAGAATGACGGAGTCGAGCCCAAGAGTGTGGCTAACTACGAGATCTTCCGCAAGAGTCTCGAAGAAGCTCCTCTCGCCAATGTTCGCGATCTTCTTGACTTCGAGTCTGACCGCGAGAGCGTTGATATTTCCGAAGTTGAGTCGGTTGCGAGTATCATGACCCGATTCTGCACTGGTGCCATGTCTCTCGGTGCCTTGAGTCGCGAAGCCCACGAGACTCTCGCCATTGCTGTCAACCGCATCGGTGGAAAGTCCAACTCTGGAGAAGGTGGAGAGGATACCATCCGTGGTCGCCCTATCGAAGATGTCGATGAACGTGGAAGAAGTATCTCCTTCCCCCATTTGGCTGGACTTCGCAACGGTGATTCTGCGAATTCCTTTATTCACCAGGTCGCAAGTGGTCGTTTCGGTGTGACCCCTGAATTTTTGGTGACTGCGAAGCAAATCGAAATTAAAATGGCGCAAGGTGCCAAGCCCGGGGAAGGTGGACAGCTGCCAGGACCCAAGGTTTCTGAATACATTGCTGGCCTCCGAGCAAGTAAGGCTGGCGTCACATTGATCTCGCCTCCTCCCCATCACGATATCTACAGTATCGAGGATCTTGCTCAGTTGATTCACGATTTGCACGCCATCAACGAGAAGGCTGGTGTTTCTGTCAAGCTCGTGTCATCCATTGGTATCGGAACTGTTGCCTGCGGTGTCGCGAAGGCAGATGCTGATGTTATCCAAATCTCCGGAGGAGATGGAGGAACTGGAGCTTCCCCTCTGTCGTCGATCAAGCATGCTGGTTGTCCATGGGAGTTCGGCCTTGCTGAAGCCCATTCTGCACTCTACAACAACGGCCTCCGTGATCGCGTTACCATTCGTGTCGATGGAGGTATCCGAACTGGACGCGATGTTGCCATTGCTGCCATGATGGGAGGTGAGGAGTTTGGTTTCGGTACAATTGCCATGATTGCCGAGGGCTGTGTCATGGCTCGCGTTTGCCACTTGAACACCTGTCCTGTTGGCGTGACCAGTCAAAGAGAGAACCTCCGAAAGAAGTTCCCTGGTACGCCAGAACACGTTGTCAACTTCTTCCAATTCGTCGCTGAGGAAGTCCGTGAGCTCATGGCTCACCTTGGATACACTCGCTTCGAAGACCTCATCGGTCGCGCGGACTTGCTCACAGAGAGCAAGGAACAAAAGGAGCGCATCGAGAAGACCAAGGGAATTGACTTGAACCCATTCTTCTCCAGTATCCCTGCCACTGCTGAGGACCGTTCTTTCCTTCGCGCCAAGCTCGAAGGAGGCGAGGAAGTAATGAAGGAGGAGGTTGTGCACATTAACAAGTTCAGCTCCGACCTGGATCGTGACGTCTGCAAGGATAAAGACATCAAGAAGGTGATCAGCGACAACGCTGGTGAAACGGTCGCTCAATTTGACATCAAGAATACTGACCGCAGTACCTGCGCAATGCTCGCGGGAGATATTGCCCGCGCGCACGGAAACCGTGGATTCAAGGGAACTATCAACGTGCAGTTCAACGGTAGTGCCGGACAATCCTTTGGCTCTTTCGTCATGCCTGGTATGAACGTGCGACTAGAAGGTGAAGCTAACGACTACGTTGGAAAGGGCATGCATGGAGGAGAAATCGTTGTTGTTCCAGATGCCAACGCAGGATTCGTTGCCGCCGACTCGAGCATTGTTGGAAATGCTTGCCTCTATGGAGCTACTGGTGGCGACTTCCACGCCAATGGCCGCACCGGAGAACGATTCTGTGTGCGAAACAGTGGAGCCTTTGCCGTTGCTGAGGGCGCTGGTGATCACTGCTGTGAATACATGACTGGAGGTGTTGTTGTGATGCTTGGAACTGTCGGGCGTAACGTGGGCGCTGGTATGACGGGTGGTATTGGTTACTTCTACGACAACAGTGAAGACGAAGCGTTCCTAGAGAGAGTGAATGGAGAGATTGTCGAGGTTCAGAGAGTCGAAACAGATGCTGGTGAATCTCAACTGAAACTGATGATCGAGAGACACTTCGAGAAGACAGGAAGCGAGCGTGCTGAGGAGATCTTGAACAACTGGGAGACAGAGAAGCAAAAGTTCTGGCAAGTATACCCTCCGTCTGAGGCGGAATCTGCTGTTGTTTCCGGTGAGATGGACGATGAAAACGCAACACGAGTATCAGCCGCGGCCCCAGATGGAAAGCTGTGCTTCCTTTCCGTTGGTGGCCAATTGTCACCCGACCAAACAGCACGATGTGCCGATTAAATATTATAAGCTAAGTTTCATGCGTTATCATTTTGACTACATCTCCGCAGCCGGACTGTTAGTAATCGCTTGTAGTTCGTGTGTTAAAGCCATAACCAAGGAGAATAAACAATGTGGCAACAAGCAGCGCATGCTGGAATTTATTTCGATTCTTTGGGTGTCGGCTGCCACAACATCAGAATGTTTTGGTGTATATTCAACTTTTGCTAAATGGGCGAGGTAACTAGTATGAAGTAGTGGTATCGTCCACATGTACATGCACAATCAATGTAGCAGTGCATCGAGGCTTGCTCTTTTCGTCGAGGTGATGCAGTTACCAACTTTTTCTGCGAGCTCGTTTCTTGCCACGTGGTTCATCCAAGGAAATAGTTTCATTACTGAGCGAGATTTCGGTAGCGTTAAACGTGCCAAAGATGTTCCGTCCCATGGGGTCATTGGACAGTAAGACAACAATATACATCAATAGCATTCCAATAAGAAAACGGCGCACAAAGGTCGAAGCAAATGGCGAACCCCCGTCGCCCAACCACGACATCGGCTGCACACTGTCATCGCCAGCAGCCATCTTGATTTTGAACATACCGTCGAGTGGGTCTGCGGAATCGAGGCTTGAGTTTTCCGAAGACAACACAGAAGGCGTTTTCTGGCTTGTACTGCTGCCGCCTTCGCTGTTGGAAAGCACAGAAGAGACTGCAACGTCACCCGTCTCAATATCGAACTCTACGCCATTTAACATTGACATATGGACGTCCTGTTTCACTTGCTCGCAAACGTGCAAGAGCTGAGCCAATTCGTTCGCCGAAGGCTGCACGACAGCGGCATCATCATCCAACATGTCGTTTTCTATGGTTTCCATAGTGGCGTTTCGCCGATCTGCGGAACCATCGCTGGAAGTTTGGGAAGAGACTGTGACCTCGTTCGTATCATTATCTGATTCGGAAGCCTTCTGTACTGCTAGCAGCATGCGGGTTTCCTGTTCAGTCTTTTCTCGCTGAAAACGAGCCTTCGCAAAGTGGACGCGTGCCATGCATTGAATCACAACAGCAGCTTCATTTCGCAACTGTTCTCGCAGCAAAGCAAGTTTCATTTCCAGCTCCTTAGTCACAGCAACCGCTTGTGTAACAGATTGAATGAACGGGTAAATTTCTGGCGTTTCTTGATGCTTCTCGGTAGATATACAAAGGGGAGCAGCGGGCATGGCTCGAGGATGAGAATCTTCGGAAACGCTTAAGTTTACAGAGGTTGCCTGTTCTTCCTGTGCCGTGCTCGCCTCTCGGGCGCCAAGCTCTTCCTCATATCGATCCTTCGCGAGAAAGGTGCGTACTGAACACTGAAGTACAACAGCAGCTTCGCCTTCCACTTTTTCGAGAAGAATCTTCACCTTCTCCCTTGTGACTTGCTGGGTTTTTACGCCTTCCTCGAAACGAGCCTTGGCGAGAATGGTGCGTGCCATGCATTGAAGCACAACTGCAGCTTCGGCCTCCGATCGCTCTCGAAGGACTTGAGCTTGTTTCGCTTTCTCCCTTGTGACTTGCTGGGCTTTTACGGCTTCCTCGAATCGAGCCTTGGCGAGAATGGTGCGTGCCATGCATTGAAGCACAACTGCAGCATCGGCCTCCGATCGCTCTCGAAGGACTTGAGCTTGTTCCAGCTTGGCGAGTCGAAGTTCCTTTGATTCATCGAAACGAGCCTTGGCAAGAGCTGTTCGTGCCAAGCACTGAAGTACAACAACGGCTTCGCTTTCCAATCGCTCTCGCAGGATCCGAGTGTGCTCCATCTTGACTATTCGGTCTTTCTTTGCTTCTTCGAAGCGAACCTTTGCGAGAAAACTACGTACCCTGCACTGAATAACCACCGCTGCCATCTTTTCCATCCGCCTGCGTAAACGAGAAACTTCTCTTTCCAATCTTCTGCGGGCCTCGGATTTGCGAGGTTTAGAACCTCCTCGAGGCTTCTTTTTTGGCTTCGGCTCACTATTGCGACGCTTGGTACGAACAGAAGAAACACATTGTTCTTCCAGTTCAACCTCCGCTTGATCTTGCAGCTCAACCTGCAAGCTACCCGTGGCTAGAGTCTTGCCTGGAACTTCTTCGTCTTGCGACTCCTTGTTCCTCCGCAGTTCAACCCGCCGGGCACGACAAGCCTGCGCGGCGAGATGGCTACGCACCATGCATTGAATGATAACTGCAGCATCATCTTCCAACCAGTCTCGAAGAACTTGAGCGGGATGTCTAATTTCCTTGCCCTGCGGCCTCCTGGGGTTGCATCGCACGGCCACAGCAGCTGCACCTTGCAACTGTTCATACAGGACCTGAATTGCGCTAGTGCTGTTGTCGTCATCATCGTCGTGCGTTGCCTCTCGTTGCTGTCGACTCCCCTTGTTCACCTCCTCCTTCTTCTCCTCCTTCTTGGCGTAACAACTGCGAACCATGCATTGAATGACAAGCGCCGCTTGCTCCTCTACACGTACTTGTTCCTCCCGTTTCTCTTGTCGCTCCTTCTGCTTCAGCTGGCAACGAGCCTTGGCAAGACACCTGCGGGCTTGGCATTGAATGATCACTGCTTTATCATGTTCCAATCGTTCTCGTCCAAGAATTTCTAGTTCCTTATCGGTTTGTTTCGTTACACTTGCAGCAGCACGGGCAACAGACTCGTCCTTCTTGCTATCTGTCTTCGAAGACGGCGCCTTGGGGAGAGTCCACGACGCTCCTTGTTTACAGGTTGCTTTCCGTTCCTTTCGTCGAACGATTCGTAGCTTGATACTTGTTGTAATCATGACTGCTTCCTGAATAGTGTAAAGAGGTAGAATGCTTGTTGGTTGCTGTCATCCTGTGATGAAATCGCGTGTTGCGAAGACAAAATGTGGCGTGTTGGGGTGACGTCAACCAAAAGAGTCAAGTTGCTGACGTCAAATTCCGTTCTGTGTGACAGTCTGTGCGTCTCGAAGGCTTCCACCCATACTTCCATGACCTGAGCGGGCACGCGTGATTGGACCGGACAACGCTGATACGCTTTGGATTGCACCGGAGCCAGAACCGTAAGGTCTATCACTACCCAAAGTCTTTTGCTCTTGAAATGGACGCTGCCTGCCTCCGACAGAAGGACGAACGCTCACTAGCTACTTTCATGTTCTACAGAACCAACCACAGAGTGTTAGCGGAAACTTCGACATTGGTTGGAAACACGTAGCAGGGGTGGACTCGACGACACCGAGTCGGTGTCTCAGTTTTTCGTGGTTCTTTGTGGTCCATGGCCCACGCTCTGGGTAGTCGTGCTCAAGTATTTCATTGATGAATGGCTGCACTATACCTCGTGTATTGCAACGTATTGCCGATGCGTTGGGTTTCGACGCGAAATCTGAAATCGACGGCATAAACGTACTCAAGAGGAACTCTTCTATTAGACGAGAAAAAATGCAAACTGTCTACTCTAAAGATTTCAATCTAGGACAAAAACCCGTTTGATACATTTGACGCCCATTAAGATGTGCATGTGTTGTTCTCTTCTCTATCGCTACACGTGTAGAGGGCGAGCCAGGATTACGTTGCTTGCTCCAGGATACTGGTAGCGCCATCGAAGGAACGCATTGGAATAGCAACGTTCGATTAAGTGCCAAAAGACAAGGTTGGTCAGGTTCCAGCCCTTGCACATGTTGTGCATGGCAAGCGGGTAGAAAAACATGACAAAGATGTGCCCAGCGAAGAGCATAGAATTGAGAATCAGTGCAAGTTTGACGCATCGTCTTTGTTTCATTGGATCAGTCCCAATGCGTCTGGGGTGCGAAGAGGCTGTGGGTCGGGTGTGAGTCAACCAGCATGTCGTGGAGCGCGAGCCAACAGGCCTCTCCCTCTTGCTTTCTTAGTTCTTCACTTCGACACTTGAGATCGCTGTCAGCGTCCATCCCAACGTATTACTTTACACTTGGAATACACCCTGAGCCTTGCGTATCAACAGATTCTTACCTGTTGCGTACGTTTTGTTCGGTTGAAATATGCATCCTTCACAGTCCTCATCGAACGAACGAAAGAAGAGGAGCGTTGCAGTCGCAACCCTTTATCTTCGGAACCTGTCTTGTCCCATCGCCCATTCTTGTATCGTCCATTCTTGTTTTCAGTCTTTGCAATTGGACAACGCTGCGAAGTGGACAACCTCATCTTGGATCCCAAGACAAGCTTGTCGGAAAGCGCCGTTCGATCGATTGATGAATCAGAATCCAAAGATTCTTCTCTGGGATCATGGTGGGTATCTGAGGGTGATGTGACACGACAGAACTGACTCTCTGCTTAATGGTCTATCTATACAATGCCCCATCAAGCTCAAGGGCGCCAAGGCTCGACTGTTTGCCACGGTTTGCGAACAACTACATCGGGGCCGACGACGACAATTGCAACGATACACCGAAAAGGTCAAAGAAAGCGCATTGATTGGCCTTAAGTCGAGCTCTCCCTCCCGATACGATTCAACGTGGGGTCGCGTAGGCCGCCATATTGCAAGTTATCTTTACGGAAAGAAATTGAAGTGGAACACGACGATTGCGAGGAGTAAGACTTGGGAGATGAATTGGTCGGTGGAGCAGTGCCAACGAGGTCATCTTGCAATGACTGCACAAGAGAGGGCCGAGAGAACGAAAATCTAAGGGCCGAGTGCGACAAGTTCCAAGTGGGTGAGAAGGAAAGGTCGCTGACTCTGCGTTTGGAATGTACGAGCGCTCCCACGAGAGGCTCGTCAGTAGGCCACCGGTTCCCAAGGAGGAACGAGAAACGCTAATGCAATATGCATATGACAAATGCCACATCCAACTGTTCCACAGGAGTTGGGTTTGCAGGTGGCTGCCGGACGACGCCATCATAACTGCTGCAAAATCTGCATGCGTTTGACAGGAATCGACTGGGGAGCTCAAGTCTCTCGTAGCTTCCATGGCAGATGTCTACCTGACAGTACATCTGAAAGCAGTAAGGACTAGCGAAATATAAAAAGGGCCGCATCGGCGGGTCTACCCCGTGT
>JAVCKV010081231.1:0-21261 GCA_032274145.1 Herpochondria borealis | reverse complement strand
TAATCAGCCCAAACCTATAAGAAATAATGCATAAATAAACAGATTTAACGTTGACAATCTAACGCAGCATCTTGTTCGATTTTTTTGATTTTTTGTGTAGATCTTCAAATTGTGTAATCCACTTTTTGACTGATATATTATTATCTTGAATCTGATAATACTTATATTTGAAATCGATACTATCAAAAACGACGAAATGAAAATGTTCTGCAGCTCTGAAATCTTCTTCGTTAACCTCGAAGGACCGGATTAAGTCTATATCAAAAAAAGAAAATAAGTGATTTATTATTGGTTCTTGGAGTTTAAGGGGAATAGCCAAAGGTGTAATACCAGTTATATTCTCCACAGATACTTCGCTACTATGCTCACTCCAAGAAGCTTCCATTACAAAACCTATACTATCTTCTTCTTGTTCATGCCAGTAATCTATACATACCGTTCTAGGTCCTGCTACTTGCTCAGAACTTGAAGGAGAGATTTCAACGGCTTGCTCATTTTTTTTACATGCTGATAAGTAAAATATTGAAATGGATAAAGTGAGAAATATGATTGAGGGTCTCATTTTTTAGCGAACAGTATTAATCTACCACCCTGCCCTGATATTTTGTTAGATGTTTATGAGCAGTCTGAGATGGTTGATCTTTCATTTCTTTATTTACTACAAGGGTTTGCGGGTGCAGGCAAGCTCGGTTTCACGAGTTCATATCATTAGACATTTTTGAATATTTGATCATTCTAAGCTTCTGATATTTTATTAGGTATATCCCAAAAACATTGATTTGCAGATATTCAATCCGCACATCCTCTATATTGACATATTCTTCTTTTTAATAATTGATGCTACTGGAGTTGTTGCAGGTGAGATGCCCACTTACGTCATTGGAAAAAATACACCTAGCTTGACCACAAGGGATACAAAGGCATATAATTCTCTTATGCCTCACCACCGTCTAGACAAGCAGTTCAAGCGTCCTCCTAAAAAATACCAACCCAAAGGTCTCAATATTCTGTTTGAGGACCGTGATGTCATCTTCGTGGATAAGGTAAGTGGCTTACTCACCATGGGAAATGAGCGTGAGAGTGACCGAACTGCCTACTCAAATATCACTGACTACGTGAGTAAAGGGAACTACAAGTCCCCTCATCGTGTCTTTATTGTGCATCGGCTGGATAAAGAAACTTCTGGAGTATTAGTCTTTGCCAAGACTGAAGGAGTGAAAACTTACCTTCAGTCAGAATGGTCTTACTTTAACAAAACCTATTACGCGGTGGTCCATGGTCACCTGCCTGAGAAAGAAGGGATCATCAGTTCCTATTTAGTAGAACAAGGCGTTTTCAAAATGTATTCGGCCACAAATCCCGAACAAAAGAAACAAGGTAAGCTGTCTAAAACTGCCTACAAGGTGATCAAGCAAAATGATATGCATAGTCTAGTAGAGCTCAACATTTTGACAGGTAGAAAACATCAAATCCGCGTGCATTTAGCAGACAAGGGCTGCCCTGTAGTGGGCGATAAAAAATATGGTAATGATGGTAAAGGTGAAAAAGGAGTCAAACGCCTAGCACTGCACGCGGCCAAGCTGAGTATAAAACACCCTTTCACAAAACACGATCTAGTGATTGAGGCTCCTATGCCCGAATATTTTGAATCACTGGTAAGGTAGAATAATCATGAGAGACTACTCCTTAACATTCTCGCTCTTCATTAGTTTATTTCTGAGTTCTCTAACCTATAGTAAAGAATGGAACGGTGGGGAGATGTGGGATTTGCTAGACTGTGCTGAACGCCGTGCTATGTGGGTGTGGGATCCTGCAGCAGTCTCTGGAACGAAAGCTGAGAACCGCGCGTGGGATGCGACTCAGAAAACTCCGAGAAATGCTCTTTCTCGCTTTTTCCAAAACTATAAAGGCTCTCAAGATTTATTGTTAGATTTTTGTGAGAATAAATCTATCAGAGTGCTTTATTTCTATAATGCTGTCTGGGAGTGGAATAAAAAAGAACTCGATAAAGCCAAGCCAATAATCCCTAACAAGAAAGGGTTCACGGCATTTGTAAAAAATGCGCACCGTAGAGGGATTCAGGTTTGGCTAATGTGCTACTTGTGGGATGATCCTAATGATAAACGGATGATAGATCCCGCTCAGAAGCAATCTATAAAACGTTTAGTTGAAGCAGTTCATTATTTCAACCTCGCTAACCCTAGCAGCCCGCTAGCTGGTATTCATCTGGATCAAGAGCCTGGTAAACTCTCTGTCTATGATGATCTGTTAGACTCAATGAAAATAGCTCAGGACTGGGTAAATAAATATTCTCCCAAAATCATGATTTCCCAAGCTCTGAGACCACGCTGGGGAAATGAGAAGCTTGAGTGGAATGGTAAAATTAAAACGATGAATGAACATATCATCAATACCGTAGGGCATGCGGCACATATGTCGTACAATGATAATGTAGCCACGGTCAAACGCTGGTTAGATCCGCTTATCAAAGATGCTACTAAGAAACGCAAAAAGGTAGCTTCTGGCTTTGAGGTCAATGACCTCAAAGGAAAATGGAAAAAATCTGATAAAGAGACGTGGTGGGAGGAAATAGGAAACGAATCTGCTAAGACACGCTTCAAAAAGAATACGAGTAGCACTGTAAGCTTCGAAGATGCTATGGCGGAAGTTGTTTCGCGCTATTGCTCAAAATCTGGTTATGACCGCCAAGTGATTCATAGCTACTCAGGATATTTTAAGCACTGGTTCGGCGAGCACCCGCGTGACTACATTCTTAACCAGCCTGAGAAAAAGTATGATTCTAGAAAAATAAAGCCCGCGAAAGTGAATCTGCGCAAAGATAAGCAAGCACTTCTAGGTCTTGGCCCAAAGTGAGTATCTTCACGATTTTAATAAGTTGATCACGCTAGGGAGCATGATTTAAGCGATCTTGATTTTAAAGGGTTGAGAGATGTAGTAAGGAGCAACTGATGTTTCTCATTAAAATATTCTTCATTCGCTTGTGGTCACGAGCTATCTGCTTATCGACGTGATTGTGCCACTCATTGATGATGATGATTTTTGAATGTTCTCACTCCCGGCTTGATTGCCTTAACCATTCTAAACTCGCATTGTCATTGACTTTGCTAGGAGTCTGTTTTTCTGTAAATGCTCTCCATTAGGTCAGCATATGCTCTTTAACAGTTATCAATTCTGGATTTTCTATCTTTTAGTAATCGTCATTTATCGATTCCTGTCTCATCGGGATCAGAACTGGTTGTTGCTGGGAGCGAGTTATTATTTTTATTCTTGCTGGGATTGGAAATTTCTCCCGTTGATTTTAACCACGACTTTAGTTAATTTCTATGTTGCCAGGGACTTAGCTTCGGCGAGTCCTAAAAAGAAAAAACTAGCGATTTCTTTCGCGGTGGTGGTATCGCTAGGGATCTTGACGTATTTTAAATATGCTAACTTCTTTCTCATTAGCACACAGGACTTTCTGTCAGCAATTGGCTTTAATACGGATGTCAGTACACTGAAAATCATTCTGCCTGTGGGGATTTCTTTTTACACATTCCAAACACTTTCCTACACGATCGATGTCTTACGAGGAAAGGTACAGGCGACAAGATCACTGCGAGACTTTGCTCTGTATGTAGCCTATTTTCCCCAGCTAGTGGCAGGACCTATAGAGCGCGCTTCTCATTTACTACCGCAAATCGTGGAGAAAAGACGGAGGCTGAGTTCAGATTTCACCGTGGGATTATCATTGGTGATGACAGGTTTGTTTTTGAAGGTGGTGATAGCTGATAATGTTTCTTTTATTGCAAATGGTGCATTCACAGCTGATACAGGAGCCATTTCTGGAACTGATGCTTTGGTGGGATTGTATGCGTTTGCTTTCCAGATCTATGGGGATTTCGCTGGTTATTCATTTATGGCATGTGGTGTTTCTCGTTGGTTAGGAATTCATCTGATGGTGAATTTTGCGCGTCCGTATTTGGCTAAAAATCCATCGGATTTCTGGCAACGCTGGCACATTTCTTTATCCTCATGGTTGCGTGATTATCTGTATATCCCGCTGGGTGGAAACCGAGGCGGGAAGGTAAAAACGTATCGGAATCTAATGCTGACGATGTTGCTGGGGGGATTATGGCACGGTGCGGCGTGGACGTTCGTGGTATGGGGATTTTTACATGGGGTGATCCTTTGTGTATACCGGGCGCTTGGAAATCCGTTTTCTGAGAGTAAAAATAGAGTGCAGAGTGTGCTGGCTTGTTTATTTTTCTTTCACTTGGTGTGCCTGACGTGGTTATTTTTCCGGGCAGATAGTTTCCAGCAAGCTTGGGAGTTTATGGTTCTGATAGTGACGGAGCAGCGAAGCACTGCCTTTGCTGTTTATGGTTTCTGGATGCTAGTTTTTCTATGTTTACCGATGGTGATGGCAGAGATCTGGAGTGACAAGCGAGATGACCGAAGAATGCATTGCTTACCATGGCGGCTAAGATCTGCGGTGTATTGTTATATTATTTTTATGGTGATTGTCTATTCTCCTGCGATCTTGAGCGATTTCATTTATTTTCAATTTTAACGACTGAGTAACTAAATCACAATGAAATCTGATTCACATATCACCTCATACAAACAAGAGCTCAAGGTAGTAGCTGTGGTTGTTCTATTCATTTTGGTAATGGAAGTTATCGCACGCTGGATTGCTCCGCATCTGGATTATGATCGTATGCATATTAGTAAATTTGACGAAATCGTAGCCGAGATGCCCGCTAAGGAAATACGTAGTGACGGGCATCTTGCTATCTTAGGTAATTCTTTGCTCATGCATGGATTTGATGCTTCTTTATTTAAGATTCAATTGCCTGATGTGCAGCTAACCAAGCTCACTCCCGTAGGCACGGCGATTCATGACTGGGACATGATTTTCAAGCGATATCTGGAGAATGAGGCTTCCATGCCAAAGCATTTGTTGATTGGTTTTGTGGCTCACCATATTGATGACTCGGAGCCAGTAAAACTGCGGCGTATGGCGAGACATTTTGCAGGGTTAGGAGATTTGCCTTATTTATGGCAACATGAAAATTTTGATTTTCATTTGAAAACACAATCTGTGCTATCGCGCTATTCTTCAATGTTAGGAGATCAGCCAGAACATCGTTTGCGATCACTTGAGTATTTAATACCAGAATACCGATCTGGCTTAAATGCAAATAAAGATTTCGTGAGTCATAGCGGAAGGCAAGACTCTATAAAAACTGAAATCAAAGAGAAGACTAAGCCAGGATTTAAGAGAATAACTCGGTTTTTAGAAAATTGTAAGAAGAACGGAATCCAAGTATATCTCGTGCCAATGCCTCAGCCTAAGGTGTGGGATTTAGATCCACAAGTGGTTCATCTAGCGAAACGCTTTGGCGCGAAAGTTCTAGATGCTAGAGCGATAGAAGGTATGGGAGAGGAAGATTTTTCTGATGGTTACCACTTAGGTGAAACAGGGAACGTGAAATTTACGAAGTGGTTAGCTAATGTATTTAATCAATTAGGTGTTTATAGAGATGAGTAAGGAATATGATGAACAGCTAGCTGAGAAGGTGGCTCGGATAGATATGATGTTTGGGGCTTTTACTGATTCTTGCGAGGAAGGAAAGTTGCCTGAAATGGAGATTTTTGAGTCTGCCCCTGTGAACTATCGAATGCGGGTGGAATTCCGTGTGTGGCATGATGGAGACGAGCTGTATTATATCATGTTCGATCAAGAGACGCGTGAGAAGTATCGGGTAGATGAATTTCCTGCTGCTAGTGAGGGAATCAATGCTTTAATGCCTGTGCTGATAGATAAAATTCGCGAGAATGACATTTTACGAAAAAAGATATTTCAGATGGATTTCTTGTCTACGCTGAGTGGAGAAATGCTGGTGAGTTTGTTGTATCATAGACCGCTGGATTCTGCATGGGAGTCAGAGGTGGTGGCTCTGCAAGCCGACCTGCTCGCCGATGGATTTACTGTCAATTTTATTGGACGAGCGAGGAAGCAGAAATTTGTCATTGGCAGAGACTATGTGGTAGAACGGCTTATGGTGCATGGGGATGAGTATGTTTATAAGCAGGTTGAGAATAGTTTTACGCAGCCAAATGGTAAAGTGGCCGAGAAGATGCTGGAGTGGGCGGTTGACTGCTCACGTGGGGATGAGAGTGATGGTGATTTATTAGAGCTGTATTGCGGAAATGGAAATTTCTCTTTGGCTCTGGCGCAGAATTTCAGAAAGGTGATGGCAACTGAGCTGGCAAAACCTTCTGTAGAGGCCGCGCAGTGGAATATCATAGCAAATGTTAAAAGAAAGGGTTGTGAGAATGTGAAGATAGCAAGGCTTAGCGCGGAGGATTTCACAGTAGCTATGCGTGGAGAGCGTGAGTTTAAAAGACTGCAACAACAAAAGATAGAGCTGTGCGATTATGATTTCACCACTGTATTCGTGGATCCTCCCCGGGCTGGAATGGATGCAGATTCGATTGCGATGGTTCAGGAATATGAGAGGATCATTTATATTTCGTGTAATCCTGAGACGCTTTGTGAGAACTTACTGACACTTGTGGAGACCCATAAAATAGTGAAATTAGCAATGTTTGATCAATTTCCATTCACGCACCACATTGAGGCTGGTGTGATGTTAATGAGAAGATAATGAAATAAGACTAGATTATTGAAACACTGAAAATAATGGATTTTAGAAGATTTAAAAATACTGGTCAATTAGGGCTTTATTAGGGAAAAGTTTGTTAAGACCCCCCAATAGTGTCATCAGTGTTGGTATAATTACCAGACAAGAGACTACTCCAAAGCCAAGTTACAAGAATTTATGATGGCAATGGCAGTCGATGCTGAACTAGGATAGAAAAAATTTGAGATTATGAGACCTGACAAGAGAGAGATAAATGAACTGCGCCCGATTACGTTTACGCCAAATGTGGCACCAAATGCTACAGGTTCAGTGTTGGTATCGTTTGGCGATACGAGGGTGATCTGTGCATGCACAGTGGAGGAGAATATCCCAGGATGGATGAAGTATCAAAAAGTAAAGGGTGGCTGGCTCACAGCTGAGTATTCGATGTTGCCGTATTCTACCTTAGACAGAAAGAGGCGTGACATTTCTCAGGGAAAGCTGGATGGCAGGTCGTCTGAGATTCAACGTTTGATAGGCAGGTCATTACGTGCAGTAGTGGATCTTAAAAAACTAGGACATAGAACTTTATGGATAGACTGCGATGTCCTGCAGGCAGATGGCGGCACCCGCACAGCATCCATCACTGGTGGAGCTGTGGCTGTAGCGATAGCGCTCAATAAACTAGTAGCCACGGGGAAAATAAAGGAATCTCCGATGCAGAAATTAATTTCTGCTGTGAGTGCTGGAGTCTATAAAGAAACGCCTGTGTTAGATTTAAATTATCCTGAAGATAAAGATGCTGCAGTGGACTTTAATGTCGTGATGACTGAGAATTTAGAATTTGTAGAAATTCAGGGGGCTGGTGAGGAAGCTACGTTTAGTCGTGCAGAGATGGATGCTATGTTAGATCTTTCAGAAGCAGGAATAAAAGAAATAGTGAAGCTTCAAAAAGCTGCAATCGTTGATGCAGAGAGTGCGAAACCAGCAGATCTACAAGGATTAGCAGATGCTTTTAAATAGCGGGATAAAATCAAAGTTTTTAACCGATAGGTCAACCAGACTGTTATTATTAATATAAACCTTTATGATGATCATTTCTGAAAAAAAGCGTGATTGGCTGGCTCATTTCTCCGCTTGGATAGCTGGAGTGCTTTTGGCGCTGACTCCTTTTATTCATTCTTGGGAGCTGATTCCGCATATGCCATTCCGCTTAGGGAATGGTCAATTCGGCTTTAATTTAATGATCTGTTCATTCTTATTTTTACTGGGCGGAACTATTGGCGGGTATTGGTGGAGGCTATGCAGAAATGCAAAAGGAGAAGTCTCTAGTGGTCTGTTACTGCTAGTTATTACTTTATTAGTATTCGCCATTTTTGCATCATTGGGTTTTCTTGAGAAGATAGTTTATCAATATGGGGTAGTTGCTTTATTTCTAGGGGGTATCGCGTTTTCATATATTCGACGCTCTAAAATGACGGTAAATTCCAGAATGATGAATCGCTCATTCTTTGTTTGGTTACGTCAGTCATTTAAAGCTAACGTATTTTTCTTCATCTTATTCCTTGTTGCTGTATGGACAAATAATGTGATGGCAGTTTTGAAATTAGATCTTTCTGCCTCTGAGCTGATTAGTTCGATTATCGGAAGGTTTTGTTTTTCTGGCTTCTTAGCAACGGCCTTATTCCTAGTCACCGAGCTGTTTATGCGCTCAATGCCCACTAAGACAAAGTGGATCGTTTGGCTCGTAATCGCATTTCTGCCAGCATTAATTATTTTTGATACCTTACAAAATCAAATTTATGGCCGCAGCGTCATCGAAGTCCTGAATAATCTCACATCGAATGGATCCATCAATGTAGAGAAAGAATTAACTGCGGGTGGGTTTGGCGATATCAGTGTGACTGAAGTTCTCAGTTCACTAGTGGTTGGTTATTTACTGACTTGCCTTTTAGCGTATGGGTTATGGGTAGCCTCGAAAAATTTGAAACGCAAGACATCCTTATTAAAAGGAGTCATTCTGCTTGTTGTCTTTTATGTGCTAAGCGTAGGTGAACAGGCCGTAGGCAAGACCTGGAAAAATCTATCATCATGGCAGCAAGAGTATAAATCTTTTATGCTAAACCAGGGCATCATTAAACCTAAGCTAGGGTTGGCTGATTTTATAGTAGAATTTAAAGAGCTAAAGTTTCAATCTAGCAATCCTGAGTTAAGGCATAAGAGTGAACTTCCCGATATTTATGTCTTCATGGTAGAGAGTATGCGCTTTGATAGTATGGATTCTAAAACGACTCCATTTCTGGCAGAATTTGCTAAAGATTGCCAATCCATCAAAGGCACTTGGGCAGGCTCTAATGCCACGCATCTATCTTGGTATAGTTTATTTTATAGTAAGCCTGCAGTCTTCTGGATAAACGATTTAGAAAGTATTTCTAATAAACAAAATTTCAGAGGGTCTCCCATTTTAAATGAAATGAAATCTATGGGTTACAGCATCGATGTGCGTGCTGTTTGTAATCTTGACTACAAGGAATTTGGACTCCTAAATTTTGGTAGTAATGGCCTATTGTGTAATACTTTTGAGCAAGTAGAGGACGGTAACGAGCTTGATCAGACAAATATTCCTGGACGTGAAAAAATTGTCTTTCAACGCTTACGAGAGTCACTGCAAAATAAAGAACAAGCTGGGGGCAATTTTTTCTTCACAGCGATGGATTCACCTCACTACAATTACTACTGGCATGAGGATTTTGAAGTCCCCTATACTGAATTTAAAGATGATATTTCTTTCCCATTATTCCCTTCTAAAGAGGAAATCACACTTTACCATAATCGCTATCGAAATGCGGTAGCATGGGTGGATTACCAATTAGAGGAATTTTGTGAATTTCTCAAAAAAGAGGGTCGCTATGACAATAGTATCATCGTGATTACTGGTGACCATGGAGAAGAGTTTCAAGAGGCTGGCGGTTGGTGCCACTGTACTAGCCTTATGCCTGAGCAGACAAAAGTGCCAATCCTTATTAAATGGCCTGCAACTAAAACAGATGCTCCAGCAGTGCAGCTGGCCAGCCATTTAGATATTCTTCCTAGCATTTGTTCATATTTAGGCATGCCAGACGAGACATTACAGAGTATGAATGGAGTAGACCTCCTGAGTAAAAATGAGAATAATACGGTGCTCATAGCAACTGCTTATGCCAATAAAAATGGAGAAACAATGCAGCTAAAAAGGAATGGATACACAGCCTGTTTCTCTTGGAGTAGACCATGGGAACCACGGGTTCCCTCACAAATAAGATTAGAACGAATCACAGATGCAGATGGACAGCAACTAAAGTATAAAGATGAAGACCTTACAAAAAATCTCAGAGAGCTATTCCCCGATGCGTTTGATAGATATTTCAAATCTCTGAAACAAATTAACTGAGCCTCTCTATCCTAGATATTCAAGCATAGCTCGAAACATGGATAAAAAATACTTACCTAATCTTGATTTTTTAAGAGTAATCGCAGCTTATTTTGTAATGCTGTTTCATTTGAATTGGGAAGGTAGTGATCCCTTATCTCAGATATTTGCTAAAGGCTATCTGGGAGTTAGTGTCTTTTTCTGTATTTCAGGCTTTATCACGCCTCTTGCTATGCAGTGGTCTGGATACAAGATCAGTAGTTGGAAAAGCTTTCTCATAAGCCGATTTTTGCGTCTTTATCCAGCATTCGCAGTGGTCGCATTATTCGAAATCCTTCTTCATCTAGTTTGTAACTATACGGGACTTGGCTATAAGTTTGATCAGATCACTTTATCCCAGTTAGTCACTAATTTCACCTGGACAGCTGAGTTTTATGATCAGAAATGGCTCGTTACAGTATTCTGGACTTTAGCGATAGAAGCCCAGTTTACGATAGCAATACTCTTCATCTATCCCCTAATGAATCATAAATATGAATTTGTTCGGGTAATACCTATCGTCGTATTTATTATTGCAAATTATTTTGTAGGCAAAGGAGATAGTATTGTTAGTTACATGGCCATATTTGGTATGGGAATGGTCGTGTATCTTTACCGCATTAAACGCATTCATCTGCTGACTTTAATTTCTGTTCTTACATTGGCATATGTTTCATATTCCAAGCAAATCTCAGAAGATCAAGCTCTTGTTTCATTATGCACAGCTACCATAATGCTTCTCAAGTCTCAGCTACAGTATAAATTCATTCCATATTTCGGTAAATTCGCTTATTCTTTCTTCCTCATCCATATCACCTTTGGTGGAGCCACATGCTTCCAGCTAAGATTTTTCCCAGAAGAGTGGTATTATCAGTTATTGAAAGTCTTGATCGCTAGTATCGTATCTTTTTATGCGTCTTGGATATTTTATCATAAAGTGGAGTTTCCATTCCATCTCTATTCTCGTAAGCTTAAAAATAGAAATGCATAGCTAATACTAGCTACGCACAAAATATAAATAAAATAAGTAAGCGTGAGGCCTAGCTACCGATGTCAGTACGACCTGATAGTGACGCGCCTTCATCCATGCTCAGCATCTTTGTCTTGATGTCGCCATCAAGCTTAGACTGAGGCTTAAGTTCACAACGGTCTGAAGTGATCGTTCCCTCAACATGTCCGAAAAGCTTTACTTCACCAGCTACTATATCACCTTTGATATTAGCATTCTCACCGATAGTTACATGTCCACCGTCAGATCTGATTTCACCTTCTATTTTACCATCGATAATCATATCGTTTGAGAACTTGATAGTTCCAACGATTTCGATACCGCTTGCGAGAACATTTGTTGCATTTGCCATAATAAGATGACTCTGCATTTTCTACTCTCGATAGCAAACAAATTTTAAAAAAGTAGTAATTTATACTCTCTTCATTACGAGAAAATTACCTTTATTTAAAATAAAGCTCTATTACATTAATGCATGATTGAAATATTCAGAGATCGGAGCCCTGTAAAAGTAGGTTACTACAAATCGATATTAGACGAGAAAGGCATCGCGACTTTTATGCGTAATGATAATCTATCTGCTGTAGAAGCTCCCATTCCTGCTTTCTACCCAGCATTCTGTATAATGAACGAAAAAGATCTCAAATTGTCTTTACGAATTTTAGAAGAAATAATCACAGCGGAAAAGAAACAAAGCAAGCTACCAGATAAACCTTGCTTAAAATGCAGCGAGCTAAATCCAGCTAATTTTGAAACCTGTTGGTCATGTGGCAACGAATTATCCACTAATATTTCATACATGTAATGTTTACTACTGATATTTCAACTGTAAACATAAGCTTCTTGCAACACTCAGTAATAGCTTTGGTTCTCAATGCAGATGAAACTCCAGTTTTATCTTTTTAGCGCCTCAATATCATCTTCATCTAGCACAAGCCATTTTCCTGGTTTAAGGTCTCCTAAATCATACTCGCCAATACTACTCCGAATGAGACGCAAGGTAGGGTAGCCAAGTTTAGCTGTCATACGGCGCACTTGACGATTCTTACCTTCTTTGAGTTGCAGCATGATCCATGATGATCGTTTTTCAGAAGCTTCATCTACAGGAGGTGTTCTGTCACTCAGCTTTCTTGGTATTCCACCCACGAGCTGTGCGAAACATGGCTGTGTAACATGGCCTCGGATCTCTAGTCCTCCTGCTGCGAGTGTGCGCATGTCTGTGAGAGTAGGTTTGCCATCTACCTGCACTAGATACGTCCTTACGTGTTGCTTATGTGGACGTAATAAATCTGCCTCAAACTGTTTTTCATCTGTAATCAGAAGTAACCCTTCAGAGTCCATATCCAGTCTTCCGACGGGTGTGAACTCTGGAGGCAAATCATATGCTGATAGTGTCTTCTGGCCAGGCTGATCTGGATTTTCATTGAACTGACTCAATACTCCGTAGGGTTTGTGAAATGCGATAATCATAATTTTAACATGTAATAGATGTGTTTTTCAGTGAGTTCACCCATTGTTTCACAATCAGTGAAAATATCCGTATCGTGGATATCATTGAGATCATTTCTTAGACGATAAATATGCTCAGAAGGTGCTAGTTTTTCCTTACGCATAATCTTGAGTAAGCCTCTAAGCCGTCTAGATTCTGCAGATGCTCTGTTAGACATTTGTGAGCGCTCCTCTTCCGCATATTGACGGATTGTTCTTCGGTTCAAGCTCTTAAAGCTTAACTTCGTTATCTTTCGGTTAGAACGAAAATTATAAGAATGGTAAATTTTACATTTTCCTTCATAAGACTGCTGATCAAAATCGATAGGTCTAACACGATATTGAACTTCCTCAAAATCTGGTGTAATATCAACGACGTAATTTACCGAACGCATGTCACCAAGTAAGCGAATAAAACAGCGCTCATTGAATTTAACAAACTCCTTAGAAATACGCACTTCGTTGATTTTCTCATTCTCTAAGTATTCACCTAGAAACACATCTCCTGGAAGTCCTGCAATGTGGTTTTCTATGAGCGTATTACCATTCACTATGTAATTCATCCTGTTAGGTGAAAGAATATGCTCTAGCTCAAGGCCATAAATACGTGAAGCATCAGCAGTTTTCACATAATAATAATCTGAGTTATCGTTAAACTGGTTTGTGATTTTGATCCTAAAAGGTCGTGAATTTCCAAACTCGCCAAGATCAATCCGATCAACGATTAAGTGTTTATGATACGAACTCTCACCGCCCACTTTTAGCATGGCGTAAATGTGTGTTAGCTTTACACGCAACTCCTCCATGACCTCAGGAGAATAAAATACGCTTAACCACAGTGTCTCATCACCATCAGGTCCTTCATAAGGGATAGCGCCTACATAACCAGTAAGATCATCATAGATGAGAGGGATGTCAGACTGACGGCCAAAGTGATAGAGATAATGTCTCAGCGAATCACTGACTGGATACTGAGTTTTACGCCTAGAAATCATTGTATCTAAGTTAGATTATTAGATACAATAGTGTATCAAAAATATTGCTCATATAGTTAGCAATAATTTTCTGTGATTTAGATTCTATGCAATATAATTTGAGCTTTAAAATCTAAGATTTAGCTAATTTCTTTTGCGCCTTTTTAATAAAGCTACTGGAACCTTTATTGTCATTTGATGCACGGAGAAATTCAGCATAGTTTTCTGCAACAGCTGCATACTCATAAGACTCTGTCTTGATGTGTTTCTCATATATATCTAAAGCATTTAAAAACAAATCTTTTGCCTGTGCATGATCACCTGTTTGAACGAGTGCTAGTGCAAGGTTCGAGTAAGATTGAGCAGTATCTGGATGCTCTTTACCCATACATTCAATGCGGCTTTCTAATGCCATTGTGTGCATTTCGCGAGCCTGCTCATCAGAACCAGACTTAAGATAAAGCGCACCTAGATTATTAAAGAGAGTCGCAGTCTTTTCATGGTTTTTACCATATGAACTTCGACAAATATGTAATCCTTTGAGGAAGAGGGTCTCCGCAGTATCCATATTATCAAGACTACGATAAATGAAACCTAAATTATTACAAAGGTCAGCAACGTCATTTAAGCGTGGCGGATCTAACTGCTCATAAAGTGAAATCGCATGCTCATAGAAAACGATCGCTTCCATATCGTTCTGAACAGCATCATAGATCACGCCAATACTAGCACTAATGCGTGCTAATATTTCATTGCACTCAGGTCTACCATTGATCATTTCTAGAGCTTCCAGATAAATTATTCTGGATTCCTCTAAATAGCTCTGTTGGCGAAGTAGATCACCTTTTACTTCTAGAGTAAGTGCCAGAAGGACAATGTCATTAAACTCTCCAGTATTAGAAGTCCGTGCTTTCTCCACAGCTGTATCTGCTGAACGCATCGCCTCCTCCCATTTTCCTGCATTTGCTAATTCTAACACGCGCTCTGAGAGCATTTCTAATAAGTTTGCTGTTCCTGGATCCATAATAATTTTTTACTTTCTTGCTACTATAGATAACCTAAAATCTTAACTATGGAAAGATAATTGTTATAAAAACTCATTATTTTTTAAAATCTTATCTATTTAAAACAAGTTTTCACAAGTTAATCGACTTTTAGGTAAGCCTCCAAAGGCTTTTTTCAGGCTCAAATGTGGATGCCCTTTGCCATCCCAAACACCAAAAATCTTAGCAAGTTCCTTCTCAAAATATATCACAGCCCGCCATTCCACGGGCTTCTCATGTAAATAGCCATACGCTCTTACAAGCAAACCATAGATATCATCGTCAACCTCACCAGTCTCCATCACATACTCGAGCAAAGTAGCAAAATATCCAGCCACCATCGTATTTTTATAATGCTTGCGGATACCTTCAGCATACTCAGTGACGACGAGTTCCTTCAGCGTACCAAGCTCGCTTTTAGCGCTAGAGATCCAAGAAAAGTCTGCACTATAAAAAAGATCTAACTTTCCAGAAAAAGTACTTTTTGGCCGCCTTGCACCTTTAGCAACAGTCTTTACTAGACCCAGACCATCTACGCACCAAGTTACTATCAAGCTAGTTTCAGTAAGCTTTGTGAGTCTAAGAATGATGCCCTTCCCTGTCCTCATAAATGTCTGGTTGCTATTTAGAAATCATCACTATTCTATTGGTATTCGTCCCCTGTGACTTATTATCCACTCCCCAGCAGTTCGCTGTCTTAGTAAACTCCTGCGCATTGATCAACACGCCATGTACTACCAAATCTGCAGCTAGAGCAGACTCTATCACGAGGTCTTCTAACATCAACTTCCCTTTCTTCACTTCACCCACCTCAAAAGCAATCACACCGTCAGCATCTAATACGCGCTTCAGCTCCTTGAAAACTTCCGTCATCTTCGCAATCCAGAGCTTTTCAGATTTCTGCTGAGAAATAGGTAATGCAGAAGAATCAATCCCATTAAACCAGCAACGCAACCAATTATCTGTCCGATAATCTACCACATTTAGAAATGGTGGTGATGTCACCACCAGCTTCACGCTACCACTAGCTATCTCAGAGGTCTTCTCTGCCTGACAAGTAATCAGCTGAGGCTGACACTTAGCTAAAAAATTTTGATCAAACATCGTGAGTTTACTCAAAAGCTGTTTAGACTTCTTCAGAATAATTGACTTTACATCTCTCGTCACAGGCTTCTGCTTTCGCTTTTCATTGATTATACGCTGACGATCCGCAGTCACAGCTTGGTTCGGCGGCATCGTATAGACAGAGAAGAATCCAGGAGAATGCCCAGTAAGACGGTTCGTAGCCACCATCCTAATCCATCGGTCCACACTATCCAGAGTGCTCTCGCTTTCACCGCGTATAAAATAATCCCGCAACGCACAAATATCACTTAGAGTCTCAGGATGGTAAAATGCTAACAAATCTTCATCTTCACTCGTTTTAGATTCCGCAGTAGTTGCCAGTGAAATTTCACCAATCCGTGCAATCACCTCCTCTTGGCTAGGAGGTGCTAACCTCGGCAAGCACAAGATCTTTGACAACGGATTAATATCATTACCCGCCACCCTTCTGCCATTTAGCGCGGATTCTAACAACGTAGTTCCCCGCCCCATAAAAGGATCATAAACCAAATCCCCCTCCTCAGTAAGCTTATTTATAAAGAACAATGGCAACTGCGGCTTAAAGCACGCACGATATGAAACTTCATGCAGCGAATGCCCAGCACGCTGTTTCGCTGTCCAGAATTCATTCACATAAAAAGGCACAGCCTGTCCGCAGATCTCCCTCTGCTCAATGACAGTATGCTCACCGAATTCTGAAAAATCTTCTGTCTCAGTAAAAAATGTTTTAAGTTTAGATTGCACTGTCTTTTAATTTAGCTTCTACCCTAGCCTTCTCAGCTAGCAACTTTTTCTGATAACGTGTCTGCACAATATCAGTAACTACCAACACCCCAATCACAAAATAGAAGGTAGTCTTTGTCATCACCTGGATCTCCTCACCAAATAGCTTCAGATGCCCCAAATGTGCTCCTTCAGTCAGCAGCATTATCCCCACTACAAAGAGAATAAATAATCCCAGTACTTCATACATACGGTTTTTCTGAAGGAAATGAGACACCTTATCTGCAAGCCAAATCATCAGGAACCCAGAGACCAATATAGCAACCACCATCACCCACGTAATATACTGTAAATCACCAGCAGAATCCTTATACTGAGCCAATGCCATAGCAGATAGAATAGAATCAAATGAGAAAATAAGGTTCATCGTTACTATCCATGCGATGACAGAAGCAGCAGACTTCGGCTTATTATCCATAGCATGACCATGCTCGATGTGCATCATATGCAGTACCTCTTTCGTCGCTGTATACAGAATAAATACGCCTCCAAACAACACGATCAATGAGTGCCCATTAAATGATCCAGAGAACCAATCTCCGCTCGCCTCAAACAAAGGTGATTGAAATAAACTAATAAGATGCACCAGTGTAAATAGCAATACGATCCGTAACACAATCGCAATCCCTATACCTAGCTTTCTAACTCTTGCCTGGTCTTTCTGAGGTGCACGTTTAGACTCCAGCGAAATATAGAGTAAATTATCGAATCCTAAAACAGCCTGGAGAACTATAAGCATCACCAGCGTTCCTATCTGTGAAAGAATAGAAGGGTCACCTAAAGTAACCGAGGTACTAAGAAGAGTTTGAAAAATCATGTCCATGTAAGATTTATGCCGACGAAATCATCATTTTTCAATGAAAAATCTTAAGAAGAATCACTCAAGTAGCATTTTAATCGGCACATCGACTCACAATGCGCAACAAAAACTTAAATAACCATCCTACCTGAGCCATGGTAATCACGTAACAGGTAGAAAAGTATATGTAGCATTCAAGTTTAAACCTTAGCTACCTTATGGAGTTAAAACCCCGAGGATAAATACCATTAATGAGCCACAGTCGCGGAAAACCCAGCATCTTTCACAGCTTTCACTATAGCACTATTTTTCACCTTCGCTCTATCTACAGAGACCGTAGCACTAATTTTAGTGAGACTTTTTACCTCTACGCCATCTAATTTTACAAGTGCAGACCGCACTTTATTACCACAAGAGTTACCTCATCGTAAACCAGAGAGATTAAGATTTACCATCTCCATCCCTTTTCCAGCAGCAGCGTTATTTTCGGATGTATCATTGTCAGCGCTATCTACCTTCTTATCTCCACAAGAGGTCACCGCTACTGCAAATGCAGCCACTCCACTCATCATAGATTTTCTATTTATTATTTTCATTGTATGCTTGTTGTTATTCTACAGAACTATTCTGCTCAATTAATAATTTATCATAATTGGAAAAAATTTAACGAAAATAAAAATGTCACAATCCCGCTAATTAAAGCCAATAACCTGTATGGAACCAAATGACTATATAAAAGATCCGTGCCAAGAGAAATGGCAAAATATGACAGGAACTAAACAGAAAAAACGCTGCAGTAAATGCTCTTGTGACGTTCATAATCTTACAGGTATGAGTCATGAGCAAATGATGGAGCTTTACGAGAAACTTGGAGGTAAACTTTGCGGAATATTTTTCGAGCAAACAAAACCGTCAGTTGAACAAATACCAGAACAACAGCAATCTAAGCTCTCAGATATAAGTATTCGCCGTGTTGGTCTTAAAAGATCGGTAGCCCTGGGAGCTGGTATCAGCACTTTAGCTCTAGCTGCCTGTAAGGAAGACAAAGAAACAACTCATATAGAAAAAAATACTCCACCTTCAGCTCAAGTATCAGAAAATCCGACAAGTTCAGCTGAAGGTGACGTTAATAGCGAAAAAGAAGAAACAGAATCATCTGAAATTGTTGACAAACCTGCTATCACGATAGGTAAGAACATTCAAGCTGAAGATAAAAACACTCTAGAAAAAAATATTGTTAAACCAGACAGGATCAGGAACATAAAAGGCAAGTTCTGCCCACCACGACATGTTCCTAAAAAATAACTCATTTTAAAAACATGATTATTCATCTCCTGACTCTTTAAAAGGTGAACATTTACCAACCTAAAGAATCGAAAAATCCCGGTGTGATAGAAGTCGTATAAATAACGAAAGCGTGTGTGATATTGAATATATCCGCACGCTTTTTTGCGTTCTAACTTCAAACAAACTACCTCAAAGTAAGTGATAAAGATCACACACATTGTAATCAAATAAACCACCACAATAACCAAGGAGGTCTCAACGGCCCAATTATCTCAGACGATCCTTGCTGCGGTGATCTGCTTGTCAACGGGGTAGCCATAGCTGAAATAGAGGCCATCGAGTTGTTTGGAGCCGCCCTGCCTCTAATTAATAGATAGTCCTTTTAGCGGCCCAAAACAGGGCTAGAGTTCATGCGCGTAAAGTTAAGCGTAAATAACTGAAATAGAGTTAATTATAGTGTTGACATGGCGAGCAGAACCGCAAGCTCGGTATGTTTAAAGCATGGATATCCAAGGTTATATTAGCTTCAAAATATTCTCTACACACTTATCATTATTGTGTTATGAATTATTAGTGTCTTTTGAGGCTCGGGTGATTTTGTCTATTTCTAACTAAATTCAGCCAAAGAGTGTTACTGAAACCTTAGAAATCAAGGGGCGTAAAACTTTGGACACGCATGGTTTAAAGCCATACTCACAGCCCGCTCGCCGCTCAGTTATATCAATCTTGATGCAATGGCCAAGAAAACTAAATTCGTCATTAGAAAATCGAAAAATTTTTCTCCAGAAGGTATTCTCGATTCTCTGATCAAATGCGTTATCAAAGGTAAAGGATCATTTAGAGATATTGCCTCAACTCTAGCCCCAGTGGAGAAAAAATCGATGAGCAGACAAGGAATCTTCTTGAGAATAAACGAAACTTGCGTTACTTTTCTTAGCCAAACTGCTCACGCTCTTATTGCTCTTCAGGCGAAGCCTGTCGAAAAAATTTGTTCTAAATTCGGGATTAAACGCATTCTAACAGAAGACTCCACCTTCCAGAGAATGAATCCCAAAAACGCTGGAAACTTCCCAGCTCATGGCAATAAAAAGGGAGTCACAGCTGGATTTAAAATGGATTTCATATACGACTTACTCACTGGCTCTCCCATCTTTCAGGGGCTATTCTCAGGCACTGAGCAGGATAAGAAAATCGGGAAAATAATGCTCCAGTTCGTCAAGAAAGGTGATCTTGTACTGCGAGACATAGGTTACTTCGCTCACGCTATGTTTACTGAAATAGAGAGGCTAAGGGCATTTTGGATGAGCCGACTACCAGCGAATGTGGGCGTGACTTTGTTAGATGGATCGAGTCTTGAAAAGAAACTTAGATCGCGTTCTAACACGATATTGGATGAGATTGTTATTGTAGGTGCAGAGGGACTCCGATGCAGATTAGTAGCGGTGCGAGCGGATGATGATCTAGCAGCCAAACGCAGAAGATCTAGAAGGAAAGCGTGTAAAAACACCCCGAGTCAGCAAGCAATTATCAGAGATGGCTGGCATATTCTTTTGACCAATCTTGGGGAAAATATGAGCAGTGAGGATCTGTTTGAAATTCATAGTCTACGCTGGAATGTTGAGGTCCGATTTAAAGCATGGAAGCAGGCGATCAATATGAAACAGATCTTCAATACAGTGAAGAGCTATGATCATCATCAGGCATTGATCTATGCTGCACACATCTTCCAGTTGATCACGTTGAACGTGGCGGCAAGCTTTAAACTAGGAGGCAGAGTTTTGAGTTTGGAAAATTTTTCAAAAGAAATAGCCTCCCGATTGTTAGAGAGCACAGATCTTGAAAAAGAGATATACTTTAAGTTTGATCCACGGCATATAATCATGAAAAAACGAAAACGTAAGGCACTGATTAATCAGTTACTTACAACCTAAACTTTACGCGCATGGGAGGTATTCATTAAAAACAAAAACTCTCGCTTCAAGATGCAGAAAATTAAATATTCTTTTTTAAATGTATCATAGCTTCAGAGATACCAATATAGAACCTTAAATCTTGAGACTTAAAAAAATTTCAAAACTCCATCCACCATAAAGACTTTTTTCAAAAAAAGCACACTTGTCGATTCCTCCGTTGACTAGAACAAGCCTCTTAAAACAACTCACCTACTGGCAGTCACTTGAAAAATTAGCCGAAGTGTGGGTATCCAAAGTCACATAACTTTGGATACCCATGAGATTTTTATCGAAACTCATTCAGTAAGATACTTTATACTAAAACTGAAGTTATTTTTAGATACCCGGATCTTTAAATAATTCGCATCACTTATACCCATGAACAGAAATTAGGCTTTTTGTTTTTTTCTTTGGCGACGCAAAAGAACACCTGCTCCACCCAGGGCCAATAATGAAATACTCGTAGGCTCTGGCACCGGGGTGAACACAGGCCCACCTGGCATACAGTTATCTGACGTACCTATGATAGTAGCGGATGCCACCTGAGCTACGGTAGGCCTTGCAAAAGGAAAAGTAGGAGAAAAAGGACGAGTCACGCTAGCATCATCATACATAATCTCGTTAATACTTACTAACGGGTGTGATTTTTCCCGATGTTTTTATGCTGATTTTTGATTCCAAAATTCTGCCCAATCGTTGTTTTCTTGTAAAACTTTCAAGTGAGCCA
>JAVCKV010081120.1:0-21268 GCA_032274145.1 Herpochondria borealis | reverse complement strand
CCCTTCAGAGCCGTTATCACTGTTGGATCATAGGCCGGCCATTCGGTGAGCCATTGAGCAGCATAGCCAAACGACTGTGCGGCGATCAAGAGATGGCTGCATACAGCTCCGCTTGAAAGTTGTTGCTCCCATAGCGGAATTTTGTGTGGGATGACTGGTTTGAATAGCACCGCCAACACGGTACCACTGCGTTGCATTCTTGCTAGCTCAATAGCTTCCATGGCTGGTGTTAATGGCTCGTTGCTCGATTCCGCCCGTGCCTTGGCCGCAGGTAGAATGACTTGTTTTGAAAACTTTTCCCGAGCCTCTCCTGTTATTACGATGATCTGCCACGGTTGTACATTGGAATGATCGGGGACGCGCAGCCCGCATTGAAGGATTTCGTTCAGGTGGTGTTCTGAGGGAGCGGTTGCAACCATTTTCTTGGCGACAACTGACCGTCTGCTCTGGAGAAATTCAGTGACTTCGTTTTTCATTAATGATCCTTACTGGTAATCCGGATGAGGTACCGTCTTTGATTGTTGCCTGGGAACTAGTGACGGTCATAAGCGAGCGCGTTACAGTGTTATCTGATAACACTTTCGGAGCTCACTTTGAACGTTGGTGAAAAAAATTACAGTCTTGACCAAATAGACCCTGACTGGACCGCAGTGCATCAGGCGACTCTGGTGTTCATAGTCGAGGGGGACAATATACTACTGATTCGAAAAAAGCGGGGCCTGGGCGCCGGAAAAATTAATGGCCCCGGAGGGAAGCTGGACCCCGGAGAAACAGTAGTAGCCTGCGCGGTACGTGAGGTCCAGGAAGAGCTCGGCATTACGGCTGTAAACCCTGAACCCTATGGTGAATTACGTTTCCAGTTTACCGATGGGTATTCGATTCATGTGCATGTCTTTGTCGCAAAAGAATATACCGGGCAGCCGATCGAAACAGACGAAGCGATTCCGTTGTGGTTTGTGCGTTCCGAAATACCCTACGATGAAATGTGGGCTGATGATGAAATTTGGCTGCCGCGTGTATTGGCTGGTGAAAAAGTCTCAGGGCGTTTTGTATTTAAAGGGGATGTCATGTTGGCGCATGAAGTGAGTTTCAGTGGTGAATTTGCCAGTGGCTGACAATCTTATCGGTCTGCCTTGGTGATTTACTCATTGCCCAGGTGTGCTTCCAGTTCTGCAAGGCGCTCAACGGTGCCGATATCAAACCAGTGACTATCATAGTGTTCGCCACTGACGGTTCCATGGATGACCGCGGGAAAGAGTACATCCCGTAGCGGTGCATTGGGCGTGGGCAAATTTTTAAATAGCAGTGGTTCAAAAATTCCGATACCAGAATAGGTGTATGGATTGTGCGGCAACTTTCTTACAGTGCTTTTTTCTAGGCTAAAGTCGCCGTGACGATTGTGCTCCGGGTTATTAACCAGTAGCAGATGGGCTGCCAGGTTTGTGTCGCCCTTGTTGAGTTTGGAAAAATCAAAGTCGCACCAAATGTCAGCACTGATCAGTAAAAATGGATCTTCGCCCAAGAGCTTCAGTGCGTTTGCCACGCCGCCAGCAGTTTCCATTGCCTGCTGCTCATGGCTGTAGCAGATGCTGACGCCGTAGCGATCACCGTTGCCCAACTGCGCTACAATTTTGTCTGCCTTCCAGCAAGTGTTGATGACTATTTCATCAAAGCCCGCTTTGCGCAAATTATCGAGATGGTACTCAATCAGTGATTTCTGCAGCACTTTTATCAGCGGTTTGGCGGTATCGTCGGTCAGTGGCCGTAACCTTTCGCCGCGACCTGCTGCCAGTAACATCGCCTTCATAAGGATTCCGGGGTCAGGTGGTAGCTTGCGAATAGACTGGCGAATTCAGACAACGGTGGATATTTCGCCAAGATGGTTTCTACCTGAAGGCGAACCCGGCTCAGATGGCTCAGATAATGGGGTTTATTGTCGCGGTAATTGAGTCTGCAAAAGATCCCCAGTATCTTCAAATGCCTTTGTAAGCCCATTAAGTCGAACCAGCGTGTGTAGGTTTGTTTGTCGACGGCAGGCGTGAGTGTCACGCGGTGTTGTTCCATGAGTGCGTCCTGAAAATCAGCAGGCCAGTCGAGGTAGGCGTCTTTTAGTAAAGACACCGGGTCGTAGGTAACGGGCCCTGTCATAGCACCCTGAAAATCAATGATACCGATTTCATTTTTGTTCAGAACCATCAGGTTGCGACAGTGATAGTCGCGGTGCATGAACCGCCGCGGTTGCTCTGCAGCGCTTTTGATCAGGACATCGAAGGCATCATCGATAATTGCCTGGTGACTTGTGTCTATAGATTGCCCAAGGTGGGCTTTTAAATACCATTGTGGGCAGAGATCGAGTTCTGTCCTCAGGAAATTCTGATCACACAGTGGCAAACCGGTGCTGTCTGTGTGTGTCTGCATTTGCGAAACCGCCCACATGGCTTTTTCATAGAGCTCTGCCGCGAGCGTTGAATCGGCCGAGGCAAGTTGCAGGCTTTGTTGAATATGGGCTTGTCCGAAATCTTCGACCACCAGAAATCCCCTTTCCGTGCTGTAACAATGCACCTTCGGTGGCCGCAGCCCGCTATCAGCCAGGCGTCGGGCAATATCCAGAAAAGCGGCGGTGTCTTCGACTTCTGTGGGTGCGTCTACGGCAATTAAGGAAGAATTGTCACTGTGCAGGCGAAAATAGCGACGAAACCCGGCATCTGCCGAGGCGACCGTTAATTTGTTGTAACTGAAGTTGTTTTCTGCCAACCATCCGATCAACGCCTGCAGGCGCACATCGTTTACAGAATTGTATGGAGTTTGGGTCATTGTTTCAGTTTCAGTTTTTCGGTGTGTCCGGTACGATACACAGTTTGGTGATTCGTTATATTATTGCCAACCACCTCCGCTGTGAACACGCAAAAAACTGCGGGCTCTGCCAGATGATATCCCATTGAACGGAAAAGCCATGTGCAAACTATTACCAGTCGTCGCCGCTGTTGGGTTGATTGTTGGAAACCCGGTGAATGCCGCTGGATTCGATCTATCGTTAAGTAATGAAACAGCGAACTTTGAGCTGTTTACACCGTTGTCCGTGATTAATGAGGGCGGCCAGTTGACATTGGGTGTGTTTTACAACGATCTGGATGACGTCATCGTGCACGCTAAGATGGTCGCGATTGGGACTCAAACGAATACACGGGTGCCATATCAACTAGCGTTTGGCGCGAAAGTGTATGTCGGGGATATTAAAGAAGCCTCGGTAGACGCTGGTGCGCTAGCGATTGGTGGCTCAATAAATATCCAGTACGCCTTGGGTTACAATCCGGTTGATCTTCACATTGAGGGTTTTTTCACCCCCGGAATCACAACATTTGGCGATACCGAGTCGGTGATCGAGATTGGGGCTCGTTTATCAATTGAGATCGTTCCTCAAGCCAAAGCGTTTGTCGGTTACCGGCTACTTGAGATTGAAGACAAAAACAATTTTAACTGGGAGCTCGACGACAACGTACATTTCGGTGTTCGGCTCCAGTTCTAGATAGCAGTACCCGTGGTGACAGCAAGCATTTAAATTTCAAATGGAAGAAATTCGAAATCTTCTAGTCGTTATGGCGCAACTGCGCGATCCTGAAAAAGGCTGTTCGTGGGATATCAAGCAGACGTTCAAGAGCATTGCTCCCTACACCATTGAAGAAGCTTATGAGGTGGCAGACGCTATTGAGCGTGAAGATCACACCGATTTGCGTGACGAGCTAGGTGATCTTCTGCTGCAAGTGGTGTTTCATGCGCAGATGGCTGAAGATCAGGGCTTGTTTAACTTTGCTGATGTAGCTGGTGGTATTGCTGAAAAAATGATTCGGCGCCACCCGCATGTGTTCAGTGATCTGACCTTTGATACTGAAGAACAGCAACGCGCGCACTGGGAGCAGCTTAAACAGGAAGAACGCGCCAGCAAGCCCGCCCGATCTGAAAGCGCATCGGCGATTGATGACGTCGCGCTTGCGCTGCCAGCGTTAACGCGGGCTGAGAAAATTCAAAAAAGGGCCGCCAGAGTCAGCTTTGATTGGGACAGGGTGGCGCCTGTCATTGATAAGATTGATGAAGAGATCTCTGAATTACGAGAGGCAGTCAGCGCAGAAAACTTATCAGATATCGAAGATGAATTGGGCGATGTGCTGTTTGCTGCCACCAATGCCGCCCGTCATTTGAAGGTTGATCCAGAGCAAGCATTGAAGAAAGCCACTGCAAAGTTTGAGCGTCGCTTTCGGCATGTGGAAAGCAGCGCAAAAAGAGAGGGGCACGAGCTTTCTGATCTTTCGCCACAGGTGCTTGACCAGTACTGGGTGCAGGCAAAAAAATCCGTTTAAATTCAGGTGATCTGTGACCTCTAACCGGCAGTTGTTTATTCTGGCGCTGTCGATTTTCCTGGGCATCCTGTTTCCCGGGCTTGCTGCGTTGTGCAAGCCGTTGCTCATGCCCACTATTTTTCTTCTGTTTACGTTGGCTATTTTGCAGGTGCGCTTCAGTGATGCGCTTCGCGGTGCTCTGTACCAAAAATCCTGCTGGATAATTCTGCTTTGGCAGTTAGTGGTATTGCCTGTGATGGTGAGTGGCGTGCTCTACCCGTGGCATCAAAGTCAGTGGTATATATTTGCTGTTGTGACAATGTGTACCAGTTCGATCACAGCAACCACTGCGCTGGCGAAAATATTTTCGTTAAACGATGCGATGGCGTTAGTGGTTTGTCTGCTAGGCACTATTGCCATGCCAATACCGCTTTATCTGTTTTTAGAAACCATGACTGATGTTGGTGCTGATATCGACCTCGCGACCTATGCGAGCAGAATCGTCGTGTTCATTGTATTGCCGTTCCTGTTGGTGGTGGCCATCAGGTTGGTTGTATCGTTGGAAATGGATCAGGCGATACGTGAGAGAACCCCCGTTGCGGTACTGCTACTCCTTATGTTCTTTGGACTATCTGTGATGGACGGCGTACAGGCGCTGTTACTGAATAATCCCCGTCTATTGTTGTCGTTTGTGCTGCTGGCGTTTGTACTTATTTTGTCCATCCAAGCCATTAACAACCTGAGTCTAAAATGTTTGGGGGTCCGTGATGCAAAAACAGCTTGTCTGTTGTGTGCTTACCGAAACATGGGCATGGTGGCGGCGATTGCCGGAGCATCTCTGGGAGACTACTTTCTGATTTTTGTGGGGGTGTGGCAGCTGCCTATGTATACATTGCCTTTGCTGCTAAAAAGAGCTTACCAGTGGCAACCCTCAAGACTTGCGTGATGCGAGCTCGCGAAGGGATTCCATGTACTGCTGTTCATCAGGTGCGGTGTTATTTCGCTGTGCTTCCCACAGGGTCTTGCCAAGTGATTCCATCATATGGTGTTCCATCTCATGGCTGTCACGGTAGCGTAGTAATAGCTTACGGGTGAGATCAGCAATACCGGCGGGCCTGTCTGTACCGACTTGTTCACGCAGCGCGATATGCATACCCATATGCAAAAAAGGATTGGTTGTGCCGTGTTCCGGGTAAAACTCCGAGTCAATCGCCGCATCGGGATTATTCAGCAGCGGGTGGTACTCAGGGTGCTCGCGTATGACATCGGCAATAAGTGCCTCAAGCGGTTCCAGTATTTGTCCGTTGTTGGCTTTATTCCAGACATCCAGGTACTGCTTGCGGATTTTGCTTCGGTCTTGTGAGTAGATCATTGGTTTATGGTGTCTGGTGAGGTGTCGGGGCGTCGGCCGGCGATTGTGTTGCTGTGTGTGACATCGCATTTTTCAGCGCGATCAGTAATCCCAGAATAATAAAAGCACCTGGCGGTAGAATGGCGATAAGCAAGCCGCGATAGTCTTCTGCAAACTGAAACTGCCAATGTGTAGCCGCTGCTCCGAATAACAAATGGGCATCGGCAAGTAGAGTGCCTGCACCGATCACTTCCCGGATAGCGCCAAGCGACACTAGCACTAATGCGAAGCCGCAACCGGTGGCGAGACCATCGATGATGGATTGGCCGATATTATTTTTAGCCGCGAAAGTTTCAGCGCGAGCAAGTATCGCGCAGTTTGTAATAATGAGGGGAATAAAAATGCCCAGCTCTAGGTAAAGCGCATGTGCCCAGGCGTTCATGATCATGCCTATGCCGGTGACGATACCTGCGATCAGTAGTACAAATATGGGGATGCGAATTTCATGCAGTAGCCATTGTCGTGTAGCAGATACACAAAAATTAGACAGCAACAGTGTAAACAGGGTAGCGATGCCTAGAGACAGTCCGTTAACAGCGGTGTTACTGACGGCAAGCAATGGACATAGACCCAGCAGTTGAACCAACGCAGGGTTGCCTGACCAGATTCCTTGTCGCCAAATGTCGGACAGAGTTGTAGCAGTAGGTTCAGTCATTCGCTTGTTGAAAAAATATCGCTCTGATTTTCGTTAAAAAATACCAGCGTTTGATTAACCGCTCTGACGACAGCCCGCGGGGTAATGGTAGCGCCTGTGAATTGATCAAAAGTCCCGCCGTCGCGCTTGACTGCCCACTGTGTTGGTTCTGTCAGGGATGTGCCGTTAAAATCCAGTATCCAATCCGATTTGCGCATTTCGATATCGTCTCCCAGTCCCGGGGTTTCTTGATGCTGGATCACACGTACGCCGACAATGCTGCCGTCCATGAGGATACCGATTAGAAGATCTATATCACCCGCATAGCCGTCAGGTGCGCGGGCACTGATGATTGCCGCGGTCGGTTGTTTATCAAGTGTTGCGGAATAAACGGTACGTTCAATATTCAGGTTTGCGTCAAACAATATTTTTTTAGTCGCAGGCAGATCGTTGTTGAACCATTGATCAGCCAGTAGTTCGGATAGTGTCTGAGTGAGTTGCGCTTGTTTGTTTAGTTTTATTTGTGGGCCGGTGGTTATGTCGAACAGCCATAAAACTGACCCTATCACTAACGCGAAGCAGGCAAGCACGGTTGACTGCCGGTTCAGAAAATTAAAGCCATTAGTGGTCATCGAGCGTTGCTCGACCATAGGTGAGGTTCAACCCGATCGATCATGGGCACAAGGCAATTCATTAACAATACAGCGAATGCGATGCTGTCCGGGTAGCTGCCCCAGGTTCTGATGACAAACACTAAAAGCCCGATACCGGCGCCATAGATAAGTCGACCCCGGTTACTGGCGGCTGCGCTGACCGGATCGGTCGCAATGAAAAATACACAAATCATAGTAGCACCACCGAAAAGGTGAAAGCCCGGGGTCATCGTTGTCGGGCCAGCCAGTAGAGATTCCACTGCAGCACAGAAAAACAAACCCAAGAGCACACCGGCCGGAATGTGCCAACTGATGACCCTTTTATAAATGAGTCCCAGTCCGCCAACAAAGTAAGCCAGGTTAATCCATTCGCTGTGGATCGCACCGAACAATCCATGGGTTTGGTTTTTAATGACGGGTATCGAAGCACCTTGCAAGGTTAGATCACGGGTTTTATCCAGTGCGGTTGCCCCGGTCAGTGCGTCCCAGTCGGGCATCAGACTCAAGCCGCCGTTAAACGTGTAGCGCAAAGTGTCTGCTAATGACAGGCCGAATCCATCGGGAAGGCTCAGCCACAGGCTGAGTTCTCTTGGGAAACTGATCAGGATGATTGCATAGCCTGCCATAGCGGGGTTGAAAATATTTTGCCCCAGGCCGCCGTAGCAGTGCTTCGCCAACAGAACAGCGAAGGCGACTGCAAGTACCGTTATCCACCAGGGTAATAACGGTGGTAGGCAAAGCGCGATAAGCAGCCCGGTAACGATGGCAGAATTGTCTTTGATTGCTGCAATCGGATCTTGGTGTCGTAGTGTCAAGGCCAAAGATTCGAATATAATCGCGGCAACTGCAGCGATACACAGGTTCAGCAGTCCACCCCAACCGGTTTGATAAATAAATACCATCATCCCGGGCAGCAAGGCGACTATCACTAACTGCATGACTTGCGATACATCACCAGGCAATTTGTTATTTATGGCGGTGAGCATTATTTGTCGTTACCACTAATTTTACGGGCGCTTTGGGCTTTATTGCGTTTGCGTTGTAAGGCCGCTTCTATCAATTGCTTTTTTTTCTGATCTTGATCATTTGCCGCAGTCATCAAGGGGGTGTCTGGTTGTGTTGGTTTTTTGATGGCCGCCTTGCGTGTTCGTAGTTGGGTCTTATTGGCTAATCGCTGTTGACGTTTTTCAAAACGATTTTTGGCAACATCTGCCAGTTCTTTTGCTTGTTTATTTTCAATCAATTGTTGCTTTGCACTTTGAAAGCTTGGTGTCAATGGTAAATGACTTGGGCAAACTGCATCGCAACATCTGCATTCAATGCAATTCGCAATCTGGAAGTGCTGCAGGGATTCTTCATTAAAGTGGGTTGCGTGCCTATGCAATTGCTGTGGTAACAGTAGTTCCGGGCAAACGTCCGCGCAAGCGCCGCAGCGAATGCAAGGTTTTGCTAACGTTGTTGTTGAGTCTGACACGCTAAAGGCGATGCAGTTGCTGGTTTTAATCGTTGCATCATCCCCGCTGAGCGGAGTATTCATCATATGGCCGCCCGTGGTGATTAGATGTTGTGTGACCGGGCCTGTTTGAGTGTGTTCGAACAGATAGGATAGAGGGGTTCCAATGGGCGTCCGGAAATTTCTAATTTTCCCCTGTGTATCGACAATACTTGTTATTCGCGAGATTAATGGTCTTCCGTGAATCACTGCCTGATGTATTGCGAAGCATGTAGCGATATTAAAAGACAAAATTCCAGTGTCAGACAGGTGTTGGGCGGCGTGTGGTGCGTTGGCCAACTGACCTTGGTCTAGGCAAAGCTGTGCTAATACTTTTTCTGCGCCACTGGGATACACAGAAGGCAGAGTGACAATTTTTGCCTCTAGCTTCAGTTGAGTAAGGGCGGTTTCAATGGCTTGTTGTGCCTGCTGCTTATTGTCTTCGAAGCCGATAACAATGGTGTTTATCTCGCAAGCGTCAGCAATAATTTTAATGCCTGATACAATTTCATTTGCATGGCTCTGCATCAATGCGTCATCACAATGGATAATCGGATCGCATTCAGCGGCGTTAATTAACAGAACATTTGTCGTCGTTGATATTGACGCTACTTTCTTTGCTGCAGGAAAACCGGCCCCACCCATACCGACAATGCCACATTGGTGTAGTGTTTTTATTAAATAATCACACGTGATGGTTTGATCGGGGCAGACAGGCTCGGGGTGATATTCAGTGTCCTGCTGGTCAGTCACTATGGTGATGTAGTCACGGGCGATGGTAGCGACTGTGCCTGAGCTACTGGCGTGTACCGGTACCTGCGATAAATTGTCGCTGGCAGTCAGTGGCTGACCTTTGGTTACCAAATCGCCTTGTGTCACGATTATGCTTGCGGCGAGGCCCTGGTGTTGTTTTAGTTGAATTTTAAGTCTGTCTGGAATCGGCAAGGTTTCTATCGGGGATGACGCAAGTTTGTTAAAGTGCAGCCCGCCATGGAGCTTTACGGCATTTTTACTAAAACGCAACTTGCCAATCATGCGGTACTTTCCGGCGTTGCTTTGGGGATCAAGTCAATGCAGTCCACCGGGCATGGCGGCAGGCACAATTCGCAACCTGTGCAGTGATCGGTGATCACAGTATGCATTAGTTTTGCAGCACCAACGATCGCATCTACTGGACAAGCCTTGATGCACAGTGTGCAACCAATGCACTCATCTTCTCTAATAATTGCAATGGCGACTGGTTTTTCAACACCATACTCTTCATTGAGCGGAATGACAGTTCTACCCAGCAGGTTAGCAAGTGCGGCCACGCCACTTTCACCGCCTGGTGGGCATTGATTTATTTCAGCGTCACCGGCTGCTACCGCCTGTGCGTAGGGGCGGCAACCGGGGTAGCCGCACTGCGCACATTGTGTTTGCGGGAGCAAGCGGTCTATCTGATTGACTAATGAGTCTTCATCATCCTTAAACCATGAGCTCGCATAGCCGAGTATGGCGCCGGTGATTAGCGCAAGGAGGGTGATGGTGAGTATGCCGACCATAACAATGTGTGTGGGGTAGCCTGGTGACGCGGGCTAACCCATACCTGAAAAGCCCATAAAGGCAAGGGACATAAATCCCGCGCTGATTAACGCAATGGCACTGCCCTTGAAGGGCAGTGGCACATCGGCGTTATCAAGTTTTTCTCGCATGGCGGAAAACAACACCAGCACGAGAGTGAAACCGAGGGCCGCGCCAAACCCGTACAACGCCGCGCTGATAAATGAGTCATTGGTGCGGACACTTAATAAGGCCACACCCAGTACGGCACAATTGGTAGTAATCAGCGGTAGGAAAATGCCCAGCACACTGTGTAGCAATGGACTTGAATGCCTGATAAACATTTCTGTAAATTGCACCAGTCCCGCGATGATCAGAATGAAGCAGATCAAACGCAGATACTCAAGCCCTAGCGGTTCCAGTACCCATTGATTCAGGCTGAAACTGCATACTGACGCAAGCGTCAGTACGAAGGTTGTCGCCAGCCCCATGCCCAGTGCGGTCTCGAGCTTACGTGACGCGCCCATCAGCGGACACAGCCCTAGAAAGTGCACCAGCACAAAGTTGTTGACCAGTATAGTGGCCAGAAGAATCAGCAATACATCGGTCATGATTTACTTTACGCGCATGCCCGGTGCTGCACCTTGATCCGGTGATAAAATAAACAAATCGCTACCACCGGGTCCTGCGGCCAGTACCATGCCTTCTGACATACCGAAGCGCATTTTGCGTGGTTTAAGGTTCGCCACCATCACTGTCTGGCGGCCGATTAGAGTAGCGGGGTCGTAGGCTGATTTGATTCCGGCAAATACATTGCGTTGTTCACCGCCAAGGTCAAGCGTCAGCTGTAACAACTTATCAGCGCCTTTTACATGCTCTGCGGCAACGATGGTGGCAATGCGTAAGTCTATTTTGGCAAAGTCGTCGAATTCTATTTCGGCAGATATCGGGTCGTCAGCTATCGGACCAGTGACCACCGGCGTATCGGCGTCGATGGCCTGTAGATCTTCTTTGGATGCGTTCACGATCGCCTCGATTGATTCTTTTTCTATACGTTTGATCATAGGTTTGAACTTTTCAATACCATGATCAAGTAGCGCGGTTTGTGAGTCCTGCCAGGTGAGTGGTTCAATATTGAGAAAGGCTTCAGTTTGCTGTGCAATGCCGGGGAGTACCGGTTTTAAGTACACCACCAAATTACGGAAAAGATTAATGCCCAGGGTGCATATTTGGTGTACCTGTGCTTCTTTGCCGGGCTCTTTAATCAGTGTCCACGGTGCGTGTTCTGCGATGTATTGATTGGCTTTGTCTGCCTGAACAATAATCTCTCTGATAGCGCGGCTGTATTCGCGGTTTTCAAACGCTTCTGCAATGGATTCTGCGGCCTCTGCGGATTCATCGAACAGGGCCTGATCTGAAAGTTCGCTGGCAAGCTTGCCATCAAATCGGGAGGTAATAAACCCTGCGCACCGGCTGGCAATATTGACGACTTTGCCCACTAGATCAGAATTGACTCTGGCGGCGAAATCTTCAAGGTTAAGATCGATATCTTCTACTTTGTTATTCAGCTTGGCGGCAAAGTAGTAGCGCAGATATTCGGGGGGCAGATGGTCAAGGTAAGTTCTGGCCTTAATAAACGTGCCGCGGGATTTTGACATTTTCGCGCCATCCACCATTAAAAATCCGTGGCAATGAACCCCGGTGGGTTTTCTGTAGCCAGCGCCATCCAGTACAGCTGGCCAAAACAGTGTGTGGAAGTAGGCGATGTCTTTACCGATAAAGTGAACCAGTTCTGTTTCTGAACCCGCGTTCCAATAGCGGTCGAATTCTGCTGAGTTATCACCGAGTAAATGTCTGTGGCTGCCCATGTAACCGATAGGTGCATCAAGCCAGACATAAAAATACTTGCCCGGAGCATCAGGAATTTCAAAGCCCCAGTAGGGCTTGTTGCGCGATATATCCCAATCCTTCAGACCGCCTTCGAACCACTCTTTTAACTTGTTGCTTATCTCGGGTTGCAGCTGATCCCCTTGAGTCCATTCACGCAGCATGTCTTCGAAATTATTGAGTTTGAAGAAAAACTGCTCAGAATCTTTCATTACCGGGGTTGCGCCGCTCACCACCGACTTAGGGTTAATAAGTTCTGTGGCATCGTAAGTCGTGCTGCAATTCTCGCAGGCATCACTATCCTGGTCTTCGGTGCCGCACTTGGGGCAGGTGCCGCGGACAAACCGATCGGGCAAAAACATTTCCGCTTCCGGGTCATAGAGCTGCTCGATGGTTCGAGTAATAATGTGTCCGGCCGCCTTCAAACGGCTGTAAATGAGTTCGGCGCACTGTTTGTTTTCGTCTGAGTGGGTGGTGTGGAAGTTGTCAAAACTTAACTGAAAGTCGACAAAATCCTGCTCGTGTTCAAGCTTGATTGCGTCAATAAGTGCCTGCGGTTCAATACCTTCTTTTTGAGCCGACAGCATAATGGGGGTGCCGTGGGCATCATCTGCCCAAACCCACACGGCTTTGTGACCGCGCATGCGTTGGAAGCGTGTCCAGATATCAGTCTGAATGTACTCCAGCATATGCCCTAAATGAATTGGTCCGTTGGCGTAGGGCAGTGCGGCTGTGATGAGAATGTCACGCGTGGTGTTGCCGTTGGGCGTGGCTGTGTTGGTCATTTATCTGTGCTTGGGCCAGTGGGGCACAAAGTATAGCGTTTTAAATCGCTGTGTCCGAGTTCTTGCTTCAGAGAACACAACGTGAAACTGCACGCAGAAAAATACGGCGCTGGTGTATCATTGCCACATTGTTAATTGAACCGCATATTGTGGGAGTTGAAATAAATGTCGACAACGGCTAAACAAGCAGTGGAGCAAGCGCTGACGGGCTTTACAGATCCGAATCTTGGTAAGGATCTAGTGAAGGGCAAGTGCGTCAAAGATGTGCGAATACAGGGGACATCTGCGGAGGTTGATCTGGTGATGCCCTATCCGTGCAACGGCATTCACGCCCAGATGCGCGCTGATCTGACTCCTTTGGTGACCGCTGTTGATGGGATCGACGAAGTCACTTTCAATTTCTCGTCTAAAATAATTGCCCACTCAGTTCAACACGGCGTTAAGCGCATGGAGAACGTTAAGAATATTATTGCAGTCGCTTCAGGTAAGGGGGGAGTTGGTAAGTCGACGACTTCGGTAAATCTGGCGCTGGCACTATCGCACGAAGGCGCTAAAGTCGGGTTGTTGGATGCTGATATTTACGGACCCAGCCAGCCACGAATGATGGGGTTGTCAGGGCAGCCTGAATCGGCAGACGGGAAATCTATAGAGCCGATGCGTAACTACGGCATCGAGACCATGTCTATCGGTTTTCTGATTGACGAAGAAACTCCCATGATCTGGCGGGGGCCGATGGTGACCCAGGCGTTGGAACAACTGCTTAACGATACGAACTGGAGTGATCTTGACTATCTAGTCATCGATCTGCCCCCCGGTACCGGTGATACCCAGTTAACGCTGGCGCAAAAAGTACCGGTGAGTGGTGCAGTGATTGTCACCACGCCTCAGGATATTGCGCTGCTTGATGCCCGCAAGGGATTAAAGATGTTTGAAAAGGTTGAAGTTCCTATTCTGGGCATTGTTGAAAACATGAGCACCCATTTCTGTAGCGAGTGTGGTCATGAAGAGCATATATTCGGCAAGGGCGGTGGGGTACAAATGGCCAAAGACTATGACATCAGCTTGTTGGGCTCTTTGCCATTGGATATGTCCATCAGGCAGCAGGTTGATGGTGGTAAGCCGACCGTAGTCAGTGATCCTGACGGCGCTATTTCACTGAGATACCGCGACATAGCGCGTAAAACTGCGGCGGCCTTGGCCAATCAGGCTAAAGACTATAGTGCGAGTTTTCCGAATATTGTTATTCAGTCGACCTGATTGAGACGCTAATATGGCTATAAAATCAGATAACTGGATCCGAAAAATGGCTCGTGATCATGGCATGATCGAGCCCTTTGAACCTGGGCAGGTCAGGACAGGTCCGGACGACTCGAAAGTAATTTCCTATGGCACCTCAAGCTATGGCTACGATGTTCGGTGCGCGGCAGAGTTCAAGATTTTCACCAATATTAATCACGCGATTGTTGATCCCAAGAATTTTGATACAGACAGCTTCGTCGATATAGACAGCGACGTTTGCATTATTCCGCCAAATTCGTTCGCGCTGGCGCGCACGGTTGAATACTTCCGCATACCGCGCAGCGTGCTGACTATTTGTTTGGGTAAGTCTACTTATGCACGTTGCGGAATTATCGTTAACGTGACCCCGCTGGAGCCCGAGTGGGAGGGGCATGTCACTCTCGAGTTCTCAAATACCACCCCATTGCCGGCAAAAATCTATGCCAATGAGGGTGTGGCGCAAATGCTGTTTCTGGAATCCGACGAAGTTTGTGATACAAGCTACGCCGATCGTGCTGGAAAATATCAGGGTCAAAGGGGAGTGACCCTGCCGAAAACCTGAAGATGAAAATGCAATTAACGCACAGTAATCCCATTGTCTTGGTCCGCCTGCTTCATGATTGTGATTGGTGCATTGAAGCAATAAGTGGTTTATGGAAGAATCGAGGTAGATTAAAAGAAATTTACTGGCGCCAGCATGATTGATTCCGATGGATTCAGACCGAATGTGGGTATCGTCCTAAGTGACGGTAGTGGCAAGGTATTCTGGGCCCGCCGGTCTGGAAAAGATTCCTGGCAGTTTCCTCAGGGTGGTATTAAGCGGTCAGAAACGCCTGAGCAAGCCATGTATCGCGAGTTGGAGGAAGAAACGGGTCTGGCAAGGATCGACGTCGAGATAATGGGCTGTACCCGCAACTGGCTGCGCTATCGGTTGCCGTCACGCTATATCCGCAAACATCAGAGCCCCGTATGTATCGGGCAAAAGCAGATCTGGTATATGTTGAGGCTGGTGGGAGACGAATCTCACGTCAAGCTTGATCTCACAGAAAAGCCTGAGTTCGACAGCTGGGAGTGGGTGGACTACTGGTTGCCCATGCGCAAAGTGATTTTCTTTAAGCGCGATGTGTATCGGGGGGCTTTGGAAGAATTAGCCCCGCTGGTCTTTCCTAATGGCAGTGAGCCAGGCTAGGAGTAGTGGCTATTTTTTAGCCAGCTGTTGTGTAGACAGCAATGCATCAATCTCAGTGTTTACAACAGCGTTGCGCAGCCGGCCGACGTGTTGCCAGGCAATCTTGCCGCTGCTGTCGATCAGAAATGTGGTTGGTGTAAAACGGACCTTTGGAAAAGCCGCACCAATAGAGCCGTCAGTATCGTGCGCCATGGCGTAACCGATGTTGTTTGTTTCCTGTAGCAGCTCAACATCTGCCGCGCGGTCATAAGGCATGGCTACAGCGATGATATCAAGTGGCCCGTTTTTAAGGCGGTCGTGTATCTGTGTCAAATCCGGAATATTTCTTTTGCTGATCGGGCAGTCGGGTGAATAAAATGTCACCAGCCGTGCTTTTCCGGCTGTGGATGCAAGATCGAATTGCTGGCCATCAAGTGATCGCACAGTAACGACCGGAGAGGCATTCAGTCCCTGAGTAGTGGTGAAGTAAAACATGCTTGTTGCAGCGATGCTGGCGGCAAGAAGGTAGGGAAGTCTGATTTTCACTTTAGGCAAGTCCGTCAATAATGCCGGTGAGTATAGGTTGATGTAGCGTCTAGATTAATTGCCATCAATTAACGCAAGGGCCTTTTACGCGGTTTCTAGCTTGCGTGTTAGACACTATTGAATCTAACGAAACCACCAGACGAAACGTTCGGTCGATCGTCATCGCATTTGTCGTTGGTGTATTCGTGAATTTGATGCCGCAAGCTAGCATAGCGCGGCGGTAATTTGGCAGGCTGTGTGTGAACGAGTTGCTTTGGTGATTTGTGTTTAAAAACACGAAGTTTGGCGGGACTAATGAACGTTAACTCTAAAGTTTGCGCTCTATCTTGCCGTCCTCTCAAAGAGAAGCGAAGAAACTAGCGGGGTAAACCGTTGTTTCCAGCAGTGATGACTGCGGCTTAACAAGATAGAGAGAGAACGGAGATCCCGATGAAAAAGACTTTGATGAGTGCAGCGGTGCTTGTGGCGATGATGGGCAATGCAGAGGCAGGTACTCTGGATTTCCTGAATGACTGGAATAAGTCAGATTTTTATCTCGGGATGCTGATTTCTAACAGCGATATTTCCGGAGAGACTGGTGTCGGCCAGGATATGGGAATGGTCAATGCGACCTTCGGTTATGTGTTCCCCAAAGGGATTTCGCTGGAGGCACGCGTCGGTGTCGGGTCCGATCAGACCGATAGTCTGTTGCAAGATCCTGTGACCAGCTACAGCGCCGCAATGTTCCGCTATCACTATACGTGGAGTAACAACATCATGGCTTATGCGGCGTTAGGTACTTCATTGCGCAGGCATAGTGAAGCGGTAGAGGTGAATGATCTTCAGGCCGGTGGCGCTTATGCGTTTGGTGTAAATCTTTTTGGATCAGACAACACAGCGGTAAATATTGAATACCTTTACATGGGTGGTCCGGAAGCGTTGTCGTCGATTGGTATTGGCTTCCATCGCTACTTTGGCAAGCACTAAATAATAATTGCCGATTGACGTGTCGGGCACCGCAGGAAAAAATTCCATGAGAGCGACAATGAAGAAAACGATGGCACTGGTACTGATGGCGGCCGTATGGCTGTCTGGTTGTTCCGGGCGTACTGATGAAACTGCCGTAGAGGATCCGAATGATCCGCTGGTGATTGCAGCTGCGCAGGCCGTAACGGGTCAAATCAGGGTGCTGACAACGTCACCCAGTTTGCAGACAGGGGCGACTGACTCTGCAAATATAATTGCGATCGTCACCGACGATGACAATCGGGTGATTGCATCTCAGGAAGTAACCTTCAGGTCAGATGGCGGTGTTTTGCAAAACATTATCTCCACCACCACAGAGGCGGGCGAGGCGACAGCACAGCTTAACCTTGCTGGTGATTTTCGTAACAGAAATATCGTCGTCACAGCATCTATAGGCGCGATGGAAGAGTCAGTGCTGGTGGCGGCGACGGGTACAGTGATTGAGATGACTGCCCCTGAAAATCTCATTCTTGGCGACACGCCTGAACTTGAGTTCAAACTCATGGCGGGCAGCGGAACCCCAATCCCTAACCAAGTTATCGCGTTGCGTTCTGACGTAGGGAATACCTTTAGTCAGAATTCGGTCACCACTGATGCAAGCGGACTCGCAAGGATCGTAGTGAGTACAAATGCCGGTGCAGATATTATTACCGCTACTGCTCTTAATGGCACTGTTGTGCACGATTTCGCATTGAAGGTAGTCGAAAACATTCAGGCAGTAGTGACACCAGTCAGGATTCGAGTGATCAGTAATGAGTCTTCAATCCAAACCGGTGGCAACGACATCGCCCGAATTACTACCTTGGTGACTGACGAAAACAATCGGGTGATCAGTGGCAAAGCCGTCGAGTTTTCATCGACTGGTGGTGTCTTGCAAAATATTTCGGCCGTGACAAGTGCAGCCGGGCAGGCTTCTGCTGAATTGAGTTTGGCTGGTGATTATAGAAATCAGAGCATCGTCGTCACTGCGACTGTCGATGATCAGGAAGGCAGTGTGTTGTTGTCTACCAGTGGTAGTTCACTGTCGGTCGCTGGTCCTACAGCATTGGTTAGCGGTAACACTGCTGCGCTTGAGTTGACGCTGACGGGTGGCAATGACCAGCCAATTTCAAATGAATTAGTGTCTATTTCTTCAAGCGCTGGTAACGTGTTGTCCCACGAAACAGTAACGACCGATGCCGCTGGTAAAGCGGTGATTACGGTGGGTAGTGCTGCCGGTGATGACGTGATCACTGTGTCTTCCCTGGATAGTACAGTGACTAAACAGCATGAGATCAAGGTCGCTGCTGACATATTGTCTGTGGTTAATCCACAAGACTTCGGTGCGCTGAGTGTTGATGAGCCATGGCCGTTTCAAGTGCTTTGGGAAAGCAATGGTCAGCCAGTGGTTGGTGGCAATTTAAAATTCAGTATTACTGCTGGTGCAGTGCAGGCGGTAGGTGCGGCGACGGGCGCTAGTAGCGTGATTGTCACCACTGATGCGAATGGCATTGCCACTATTGAAGTTGAATCGAATGCGGCAGGTCCTGCGACGGTAGCTTTCTCTGATGCGCTAGACTCGGATCCATTTTCGCAGTTTGATGTAGAGTTCGTTGCCGTAGACATCACTAATATCAGTGTGGAAGCAGCGCCAGCGAGTGTTGCGACGGGTAACCCGAGTACAATTTACGCGACAGTCACTGACGATTTTGGCAACCCCGTCAAAAATGTGGTGGTTGAATTCAGCAGTCCTAATTTGAAGGGAGGCAGCTTGTCTCCGGTCACTGCAGTGACCGACAGTGATGGTAAAGCCAGAATCACGTTTACCGCCGGTAGCATTGCTAGTGAGGAAGATGAGTTGATAATCAATGCGACGGCCTCTGATGTTCCGGCCGTCACATCGTTGGTTAGTCTGACGGTGACCGAGCGTCAACTTAACGTGATTATTGGACTAGCCGGAACAATATCAGAGGCAGATTCTGATACCCGGTATCGCAAAGCTGGTCTGGTTCAAGTGACAGATGGAGCCGGGCGCCCGGTGCCTGATGCGACAATTCTGGTTTCCATGATACCGACCGTTTATCGATACGGAAGCTTGCAGCTTGTAGATACAGATAACAACGGCGAAGCTGATGGCTGGGACCGGTTGGCAGCGTTTACCTATGCGTGTGAGTCTGAAGATAAAAATGTAAATCGCATTCTAGATACTCCAGTTAGCGAGGACTTGAATGGCAATGGTCAGCTGGATCAAGGTGAAGATACGAATCAAAACGGCAGGCTCGACGTGAACGAAGATGTCAATAATAACGGTGTGCTGGATCCGAGTGATCCGGGTCTTGTAGACAACGATCCGGTAAATACGCCCACCGTGATAGGCGGGCAGATTACTACTGATGCCAATGGCGTGGGCTTCTTTTCAATGGCTTACCCGCAGAGTAATGCATTGTGGTTTGACGTGGTCATCAGTGCCCGGGTGCAGGCTCTGGGTGTTGAGGCGGTCGCAACGTATGGAACCGAACTAAACGTAGCTGCTGCGGATGTGAGCGACCCTAAGGTAAGGCCGCCGAATGCGGTGAGTCCCTACGGTGATCTTGATCTTGCGAACTTACCCGTATGTAACCAGCCGGTCGATGAAGTGTACTGATAACGTCGCTGTTCTTTGATTGTTGTCTAAAAAAGCCCTGCAATTGTTGCAGGGTTTTTTTTTACCCTGAATAATAGGGGGATAGCATAAGGAATGTGAAGAATGAATAGCGCGACGTTAATGGGTTTTTTACCCGGAGTTCTATTTCTGCAAGCGTGTGCTGCTTCAGCACCTGACTTTCAGCGTCGGACCGCTGGTGGTGCGAGCCAGGAATCCAAGCTTAGTGCTTTCCTTGAGCAGGTTCCTGTGTCTAATGCCGTCGCTACAACAGGTCGGCAGCGAATCAATGTGCCATTTTGTTCAAGTACAGCCGGACAACCGGCTGGTGGTTGGGCGATTGATGCTGGCGAATGGTGTGTGGTGCCCTGTAAGCAGCCAGGGAATGCCGGGGCACGATGGGTGACTGGTACCGATGATAGAAAATGTCTGGCAGCATCTGCAACGGGCTCGACCTCACGAGTTGAAATTGAATTCAATTGGTCGGATTTGGCGCTAAATCAGCAATCAACATTTGATGGTCTGTCTCGCTCGTTTTTGAGCGACACTGAGTGGCATTGTAAGGAGTTCGACTACCGGATTGATCCAGATACCATTCGGGGCTTCTGGTCAGAGATTAATAGTGCGGCGGTTATTTACAGATTTCATCGTGGCGGCAAATTATTAACGGGTCAGGCGTCAGGTGCGATGAAGTTGGGTGGCACCTGGAATGTGAATTCGCAAGGGCAGGTGTTTTTCAACAGTACGCAGGTTTTTAAAAATGCAATTGACTACGGTGGTGGTCGATTTGATCACTTCAAGGCAGCAACCAAAAAGCAGGTGTGTCGGTATGTAAGCGAGGCCGGGGCTTAGAGGTAATACTGCTACATAGCTGCGAACCGCCCTTGCCTTGTAACAGTGTACCCGGTTCGAATGGTGACGCTTATTGTGGTTTCCACATCACATAGCCGCCTTTTTCTACGCTGTCCTTAAGTAAGTCGACCAAGGGTTTTGCGCGAGTATGTAAACTGACCGTTGGTGTGTCTTCGTCCTCATCGGCGAGTGATTCATTTTCTGCTGGCAGGCTATCAAGTGAGTTGAGTAGATTTTGCAGTGCTGCAGGTACATCTGCCTCACGCAGAGCCCCTTCGGGCTGTCCGCTTTGCCCCATCATTTTTAATAGCCGTATGGCGATATCGCCAAACATAATAAAGCTGCCGGTATTCTCACCCTGAACTTCGAGTACCATTTTATTCTCCGTAAATTCACGTGATGTTATCACAGCAGCTTTTTTTTGGTTGTGGCGCCAATAAATCGTCCATTGCTAGTGTAAGGAGAAATTTACATTAGTGTGCTGAGATCGCACTTAGGCGCGAACAGTAAACTATTTTAAATTATCCTTTCGATGGTGAAAGATTCAGGTGATACACTGAAGTCAGATTAAAGAGGCCTGACCAGCGCTGCGCAGTAACCAGAGGTCAGATATCAGTTGGGGGTGGGGTAACGCTATGTCGTTGCCCCTTTTTTTTGTGTTTAAGACTCTGTCTGCTTTGACGCAAATGAAAATTACCGCTATCAGTCAACATCCGATCCTACCGATCCTGCCGATCCTGCCGATCCTACCGGCGACCAGTTCGTCGTCACTCGGCCCTATTATTTCCAGCACAGTTGCAGCGACACTTACCCGTGTCGCGCCCGCATTCGCTCTTCTTGCATTATGTAACTTCACATCTATTGCCCGGGACAGAGCGTGTCGGCTTGAAAATGACCTATCGTGTGGATGATCTATAATCCAGCGTTGGCTGCTTGATGTTCTGCTTTGTGAAGGGGCTGTTTGCCCCTGACGGCTGCGCAACCCGCTTCCGGGTTTCTCTGCTTTTTGGGGAATAATTTTTGCGAGGAGCCAGGTTCAGGGTGGACCATGCAAGGGCTGGTGC
>JAVCKV010081010.1:1961-15090 GCA_032274145.1 Herpochondria borealis | reverse complement strand
CTTCAAGAGGCGCCACTGGCGCCTCTTGTATATCGGTGCGTTTCATAGTCCAGTTGGACTGAATCGGACAGGAGGGATCCAAGGAGACACAAAGGCGAAGTACCTTCCCCGACCCCCGCTCTACGGCTGTCTTCACCAGGCGCCAAAGGCGCCTGTCACGGGATATCAGTCGTCAGGCGCGGGTGAGACGGCGCTAGCGCCCGGGTGTAGTGTAACGCATTGGGGCGGTTGTATATTGCGCGTGGCTCGCCAAAGTTCACAGTGCCAGCCACTGTGGACTTAGTATGGGCTGAGGAGGAGCAGATTGTTCGGATGCACCGGAATGCGCGCAGATATGTCGCAACTTATGATCGTGACATGTCCGACGCGCATTTGCGCGAATCGAAACCGCTATCAGCAGACCGCGAATTCTGGTTTAGCGTTTGGGGCGGAAAGAGGCGCCGAAGGCGAATCGGTCTGTGCCGTCGACTCCGTGGGTGGAGATGCAAGCCTAACCCCTCTTTGTTTGTGTCGATCTGAGGAAGAGGCGCCAAAGGCGCCTCCCGGGATTCTCAAAAACTTGAAGAGGAGAGGGCCGATCTTGCGAATATCCGGCTTCATTTCCCCTAAAACTCCCACCTCTTGCTGATTTCAGCGCGGAAGAGGCGCCGAAGTCACATCCTGCTAAAGTTGGGTGGATCTCAGAGATTGGCTGATCCGGTCATATAGTGCGTCGGGATGCGCTGTTTTGGCGCGGGACTCGACCCTGAAATTTAGTCTGATCTCTTGGCGTGGGTGACGGTAATATTGTTGCGCTTCAACGGCTCGCCGTCGCCGGCGCCGCCACATTATCGGCTCTTGTACAGCCGTGCGGGAGTGCATACAAGCGTCATTACCCAGAACCACACATACACACACATACATACACACAAAAATAATCACTTCGCCATTCACCTGTTTCCAATCATCAGCTTTGGCAACATCAACATCAAAAGTAACGACATCAACGTCACGCCAAATACCGACTTCGCGAACTTCAAGCGCCTTTTCTCACACGGCGCCATTCCGCGGCTGCGGATGCCGTTATCGGCGGCATGTTCGCAATAAGATACCAGCGCCATGTTCGTCCCCCCACGTTAGAACGGCCTGCCCGATGGCGACCTGTTTGCCGAGTGGGCTCGCTTCCCCCTTGAGAAATTCAAGTGGAAAGAACTGGAAATGTACTGTAGAGCGCGGTCGGGTCGGAGGACGGCCCGGGAGGAACTGCATCTGATTGTGAGGTGCCGGGTCCAAACAGTACACAGCTGGTACTTTGGGGAGTCCTTAGGCGTGTGCAAGATCCCCGCTTGCATCCCGGCGGACCGGATTTTCACGCACTGCAACGCAATCGACGCACAATTCCTCGCGCCAGTGTACCAAGGGGTGTTTCTAGGTGCTCGCGGCAATGACGCGATTCACGACTTCGAGCGCTACTGCCAGTTTTCACAGGGCAGCTTCGAATACCGAGACTCTGGGTCAGACTGGGACGAGCCTTAAGCTTGCATCCAGCACCTATTCGAGATAAAGTTGATGAAGAGGAATGGCGTCTTCATGACCTGGAAGTAATTCGTCTTGTTTCGTTCGAACGGGAAATGAAACGGCCTGTTACGTGATAACAATGGGCAGGTGGGACGCTTCAAAGATGGCTTGCACGTCAACATCTACGACTTCCCCTCGGCTAGCCGCGTGAAAAGAGCGAACATGATGGGGGAAAACGGTGTGCCATAGGGGCTGTCTGTCCCATCGCTACTAAGAATGCGGTACTTTTCATGGGCTCTGGAAGATCTGCGCCGCCGTCCGGCAGCGCTGGTGAACAACTCCGACTACAGGTGATGGACCGAATCGGCCTCCTCATCGGCTTGGGCATTGGTGCATGCGTGGGCCTTGGAGCTCTATTGGAACCGGCGTTTGGCCGTCCTCCAGATACGAAATATAGCGTTCATCGAGCGAAAGATCACTCGATGCGAAAGGTCCGTCCCTCTACCCGGTCGGTTGCGGAGCAACGCGGAGATAGTGCTTCTCTAGAATACACGCGCGTTATACAACGGCTTTCCGACACAGCGCCTGCATTAGGACGTGCTGGACCCAAGGTAGTACGTCCCGCTCGAGTTACTCGGAGAGCCAGAACCAGGGATGGCTCAGAACCCGGTCTTGGAAGCACTTCTGAGTCGCTTCGGGGGGCGGCGTTTGTCCGGTTGGATTTATTAGCCGCCACCGCATCTTCCGTTGCTTATGCCGCCTCCTCCTCCGCCTCCTCCTTCTCCACCTCCAGCAGCAGCAGTTCTGGTGGAGAGTGGGACTGGCGCCGAGAAGGCGCCAGACAGGACCCAATTTGATTTTCGAGACTATAACGTCAGTTGGGAGTCGTATCGTTAGGCGCGACGCGTACACGACCATGTTTCTTCCGGTCGCGCGTGCCGCGATGGACGCGTCAGGTGTTTCGGCCAGTGCGCGAAATGGGGTTCCGTTGAGGACTTCCACGATGCGAGATTCCTTGCATCGGCTGATCATTCCGGGTGCTTTCGGCCCTGCGTCGGAGACCGCCGCTGAGAACGCGACGTCGCCCGCCGCCTCCGCCTGGTTCTGTCCTGGTGACCTGTCGGTGACGGCGCCGGAGACGCCTTCGCCTTCATTTCTTCCCTCGGTGCCGGTCGGTGTGCCGGCCGCGGCCGCGGCGGCCACTGACTCGACTGCTCAAGCGTTCGTCTAATGCTCATCGTCCCCTTCCCGTGTATTCTTAATCGCGCCGGAGGAGCAACGTGACGGGAAGGGCTCTGGCACGGACAATGAAGGCTCTGTCTCTTTGACCCGTGAGGGCACGGCCGAGATGGCTGCTCCAGGATCGGGGTCGGGTTCACCACAGGTAGTTTTGAACTTGAACGCCACAAGTGGCGCGGGCGCTTAAGTTAGTGCAATGAACCATCCCGAGGTCGAGTCGCAGAATGAACCGCAGCCGGAAAAAGAGAGAGGCGCCTCAGTAGGCTCTTCAGATAGGAGCCGACCGGCTTTTCCCGAGCGCGTCCCGCCGATCACCCGCCCGAGCGTCTTGGTAGTAATTTCTCTCAGGTTTTGGCGACGCGTGTGGCCATGTACGACATCCTCGAGAAGCTCCTCAGCCTTCGCACTCCGCTGGACCCTTTCGTTCGTCAAGGGAATACCAGTACGCTCATGCCGGACGTGCTGTAGTGCTTGGCAGGTTGGGCGCAACGCTGAGATCCAGACGACAACTGTTCCGGTGTAAATCGGTCCAGTAATCGCGTCTCTGTCTCCCGTGCTACCTGCGTAGAGGGACTGCTGGCCAGGTTGACAACTCTTAAGGACCTTGTGGCCAATTTCGAGTGCAAAAATTGTCGCCTGGCGATGGAGCGGGACGATGCCTTTCGGCGGGGCAGTTGCTCGCCGCGCGTCCATCGTCGCCATCGCGTTGATGATGAAAGCAGTGTGGAAAGCGGGCGGCAGAGGCGGCCAATGTCCTGTCTTCGTGGTTGAAGCCCATCTTTGCGTCGCGCCTTCGGCACGAAACTAGGGACCTAATGCTGTCCATGGTCTGTTCATACTTGCTGAGGAAACTTCTAAGGCCCCGCCTAAAGGCGCGCCTTTGGCGCGACGTGCGGCATCCAGTTTTTCGGTGCAATAGTTGATTCCCTGTCTTGGGTTGCGCCTTCAGCGCGACGTAGAGGGTCTATTCCAATCGTTCTCGTCATCATTGAAATAACTATCATCATGAACGGCACCAGCCCCTTCATTGTGCCGCGCCTTCTACGCGGCCTCCTTCGTCTTTGCCGTATACCACACCGTCGCGACCATGTAGCGCGGGTGCGGGTACTTCACTCGTGTCGCCAGTATTCACGTCGTGGTGGGATGGGTTGGTGCGTGGCGCCGGTTTTATCGAAGACCACCTCGTCTCTCAGCAGTTGATTCGCGCCTTCGGCGCGAATTAACTGAACGACAGGGTGGCTTTTTTCGCGCCGTGCAGGGGCTTCCACGAGAGGGGTGTTTGGTGCGTCGTTTCGTCGGACTTTTTTTGAAGTGAGTTTCAAGGATCGGAGAGGCCAACGGTGAAAAGAGTAGTGAGGGAAGGATTGGAATAGAGATGGCCGACCCAATAGTGGCAGATGCAGTGCAGCTTTGGAACCAGTCGCCTCGGGTCGGGACGCGTGTCTATTTGGGCCCAAATTGACTGGTCAGCCCAAATTAAATGGACCCGGCCCGGTTCGCTTGAATGCGGATGGCAGTCAATCAGCCCCCTGCGTACCTCAGGTTCCACGTGACGAATCTCGCGCCGCATAGGATTGCAGCGCGCAGAAATGCGAGACTCCCAGACATCCCACGGTGTGCGGTCCACCACGTGTTCCATCTTGCATGCCGTATTTTTACATCTTTCCCCTGGCGCCTTCAACGCCTTTTCTGCTTCCCTCGCATTGCAATTATCACCAAGCTCGCCAATGATTTTAAAACACCGCAAGTTTCCCTTCTTGGAAAGGGGCACGTCGCGACCCAGGCGCGACTCCAACCCCCTCACCGCGAGGGGCGCTATAAATGCAAACATTTACAGATGTACACTAACGACACCATCACACACCACAAATCCACCCCGCTATACCAAGCGCCGAAGGCGCCTGTTCACTTCGGTTTAAGTGGGAGTTTGGTGAGAAAAAGAAAGGGGAGATGGAGCGAGTCTGGCGGGAGAGAAACGTTGCACCGAAGGCGCGAATTGCGGCCAGCTACTCTCGTCCAAGAACACATGCCACCGGTAATATCGTGCCCATGACATGCCACCTAAATTATACGGTTTTCTCGACAAGGCCCACTTATCCGAGAGCAGCGTAGAGCCTGGAGGGCCAACCCAGGCCAACTGCTCAAAATCCTTACACTGAGCACTGCCTTGATTCTCTTTGTAACTCCGATATCCCGGGTGGTCATCCATTCATAAAGGCCCCTATCACTCGTGCCAATCGGTGAACCGTCTTCGCTCACATTTCTCGGTCTTTCATCTGCGCAGCATAACTGAAACGTGTATCTGCGTGCCCCCGATTCATGTTGGAGGCAGGACTACGACAATCTGCAGCCCAAACTGTACTATTTCAGGGGAGACGTGGCGTCGAAGGCGTGAAAAATTCTTACAGTATGAATCGGAACGGGCGCCGAAGGCGCCTGTGTCTGCAGTGTTATATCACGCCGAAGGCGCGATTCCAGGGCTTTGTTTTCTTATACGCGGAGACAGATTTTGTCTCTGCGTCTACAACGCATATTCGAATCACTTCAATTGTCTTCCCTAGATTATCGATCCCTTGTTCCACTTCATGGAGGACAGCCGCTAAGTTCACGTCGACGCGTTTGCCCAACATTAGTTCTCGAATTGTTTGTGCCCAAGGCTGAGTCGACGTGGCTTGGACTTCATGGGCTCCAGACGGTGATCTATTCTACACATGACCAGGGAGTTGGAAGGAGGAGGAAGGGCTAGAAGTTCCCCGCGGCAAGCGGAAGTACCTATTGCCGAGGGCATCATCATCATCAAGTCGCGCCTGCGGCGCGACATCTTCAGCATCATTCTTGTACACAGACCCTGTCTGCTTTTGGTTCTTGTTCTCGTCGTCTTAAACATCAGCATAAACTGCAACTCTTCTATCGGCATCATCATCTAGTTGCGCCTTCGGCGCGACGTTCTTCGGGTCATCAATAGGCTCCTTCGTCGCCTGATAGTTATGATGTGGGAGTGGCACCTTCCGTGTCACATCATCAGCGCCCATGGTCATATTTATCTTGGACTTTCGACTGCCGCTGAAGATGCTAGCAATGTCAATGGATGCCTTTTGGCCCTTGCCTGAACGCAGGGACATCGTCGGAAAGGAGGGAAAGAAAGGGGTACAAAGAAGACAAGAAGGGGGAAAGGCTTTATTTGGAGTGTATACTTCTCTACCACCATTGATGATATCTCCTACCCCAACACCGGCTCCGCTCTTCCAGTTTATGTAGTGGCTGGGCGAGCGCCCAAGGTGGGACCGATGGCCCAGAACGGCCCAAGGGCAAAGACCCCTAACAACTAACTACACAGAGCACATTATAACTTACAGTAATCGTCCTAAGCGCTAAACGCCTTAACCTAGACACTCTAAATAGGGCAAACGGCTCTATATGTAATCCAATACATGACATCACAAACCAACAACCCACCCATCCGGCCGAGCCAATCAGGGAACGTAGCACTGAGATTTGTGGAATGGCGAAGTGGCGGATTCCTTACAGTAAACCACAATGTACCCGTCCCGAGTGGCTGAGTGGCGAAGTGGTGGCCGACTCCGACCACCCGGGGGTGGGCTTACAAGTGTCGATTTCCCGGCGTCGGTGCGTGGTCCCCTTATGCCCGTATTACAGTAAAAAGTGAGCCACCAACTCGGGCTCTGTGAACACATCCTTGCAAACTCTCGTGGCCGTGTTTTTGCGACTCGCGAACTCCAATTCGTTCTCCTGGCCCGTCTGGGCCGCACGGGTGACCTCTTCGTGGGCCGTCTGATGTACGTCGTCCGTCAGGGAAATTTTGATGAGAGTTTCATAGATGTACGGGCAGATTGAGTTCATATTGAACCCTTTGACGCGGGTAACCGGGGAGACATGGGATCAGTACAATTCCTTAGCTTCGCCTTACATAAAGTACTGCATGATCCTTTCCCAAACTGCTTCCGAATGTTTAGAGTATCTACATCCCTCCACTATCTTCGTCAGAAACTCCAGGAGCTGGATCGGTTCCGACCCGCTAAACTGTCCGATCCCCGACTGCAACTCAGTAATTTTCTTCTTGATACGGTAAATATTGTCGAAGTCGCGGGGCCCCGCGATGGTTTTCACGTCCCTAACTCGGTGCAAACGGTAACTTATCACGTCCTTGAAGGGCGTGTAGATTATCTTGGCTAGCTCGAGGAACAGGGCTTCAGACCCTAACTGATGATATCCGAAGGCAGCCGCGACAGGATCGGGTGCAACCTGTTCAGATCCCGTCTCCACCATGTATTTCGCGTGCAGTATGGACTTTCTCCACCTGGGCGGAGTGGAATGATCAATTGCAGGGCCGAATATGGCGCCCCGGCCTGGGTTTTTTAATCTTCACGCCGTAAGCGAAACGACGGGGTTCACTCCAAGTTTGATTCTCATCGGGAGTAGGAAAATGATTTTTTGGCTGTTTTGGGGCACACGGTCCCACAATGGTCGATTCAGAACGTTTGAGGTCGCTTGGCGGCCATTCCTCTCGATAGCATCAATTTTTATTGTATTTAATCTAGCTTGGACTGGATGCCAGAAATCTCTGGATTTTTCTCTCCCACGGAATCTTTGGCTCCCACCGTTTGATTCTGGCAATCCCTAACGTCGGCACGAATGTTCATCTTCTCTCGAAGGTACTTCTAATTGAATCTCACTACCGTGTCTTAGACCCTGTTGGCTTGTTCGGACTTTATTCCTACCATTCCTCCCAACGTCACGCGTTTGCCCGTCATCTGCTTCATCTCGGTCTACACCCCATGCAGGAGAGCTGTAACGCCGTATGTTATTTGATGAACTCTCACCAGTCCTTGTATTATTGGGTACCAAGCACGTTCCACCTCAACGCGAGCTTCGTATCATGCCTTTTTGGGTTTGCTTGTTCCTTTTGCACTATCGGGGATGAAGGACGAGGGACATTAGGGTCCGTAAAACAAACTAAGAGTCGATCGGGGGGGAGAAGTGGCAACTTTCATTGGGCTTCTTCATCAATATTTTCTACATCTTGACGCGCAGTGTTCTTCGCATCTCCATATTTGACTTGTCGGGTCATTACTTGCACGACATCGGACTTGTTCTCCGTTGTTTCCATGTCTTACTTGCTCCTCTTCGTTTTGAACTTCTTTCTATTATCACTCTTGCTGCTGAACATACTTGATATTCTGGTACAGGCGCGGAGAGGGCGATCCTTGCCGGAGCTAAATGTCATGCTTTTTTGTCCCAGGATTTCTTCTCGGTCGGGAGACCAGTGTATTACGCGCCAATACCTCTGGTGAGCGAGTACACAAAAGGGCTAGTTTTGTAGAGCTACATAGATGAGCAGCTAGACGCAGGCTGGGAAGCAGCGATACACGTGTGGATGAGCTCTGGGATACGCTTCGCGTGGTGCGCGCTTCGACTTAACGCGGCGCGGCTGACCACCCGCTTGCGATGGACGAAGGAAAAAGGAAGCTGGAAGATGGGAAAAACACATAAACACCTGAGAAAACTGTACTGGTAAGGACTACTGCTAGCTCTATAATTGTTGCAGAGAACTTGCTTGTTTCTCTCTACTAGCCTGTCGCGCGAAGGCGGAGTCATAAGTACCCCTTTCCTGTGTGTTAAACCCCGGTCGGAGATCCAGCCAGGAGAAAACCTGTATCAATAATTAAAGTGGCACACACGCCCGTGCACAGGGGCGCGCAACGTGCAGCCGTCTTTCCAGATATCAAAAATTCAGTGCTTGTCCCGGATATTGAACCTCTTACACCCACACACACACACACAGGGTACAGAGATACGTGGTTATACACCCACATCACAGCAAATTCCAGCCATATATTCACTGCAGTCATACACACCCCAACGCACCACAATAGTTTACATTCTGGCGTTCATACGCTACCACAGCGCTTCAAATGTCCGCACATTGTACCCGCTCTTACAATTCCCAGGTGCACTGTACGCGACACGGTGCGTTACAGGCACTTTTCCATCCCCGTATTGTACATGCACTGTGCATCTATATGGTATCCTTACAGCAAGGGTTTATTGCGACAATTAGAAACTGTACATGCCAGATTGTTGCTCTGGTCAATCGCCACGGTAGTCAACGAATTTGGGGTGTTATTCGGTGGTTACAGGAGACCGAACCGATTTTTGTCATGTAGACTCCATGTTCTGGGTACTGCACTATGCGTTCATACCGCCTTCTCAGCCCGCCGTCACACTTCCCGATACTTTTAACCTTCCCCTCCTATCTCTCTTCCGCTCCTGCTTCCTTTGTCGGCTCCGCTTCTACTGACGCATTCCGTAATTCCCACGCCTCCATACTAAGCGATTAAACCCCCCGCCCCCTCCACCCCCCTTGGTACTATCTCAATCGTACATCTCTTTAAATGGCGCTTACACTCCCGCTTCCATCAAATCTTCCGCTGCAGCCTCCGCTCCTGCTGTCGCATGCACAAACCTCCCCTCTTCCGTGTCAACTCCTGCTTTCTTTTCCCTTTTTTCTTTCTATGGATTCATACTCCTGCTCGAGCCCCAGGTCCCGGTCCTGCTTGACCCTACCCTAGAACGGTAAAGGTAAAGGGGAAGCGAGGAGTGCGACAGCGACGGTTACGGGCGAAGGTATTCCCAACGATGCCAATCCGGCTTCCGTTTACAGCTTATATTTCGGAGCAGTGCGAAGTGCACGCCGTCGACGTGCACGCCGGGGGCGTGGGTATACACCGCTCCAAACCCGCTTCGATTCCTGGGGTGTCTGCATCGCTCTCCAACGGCTTTTATTCCCGCATTTTCCCATTTTTGAGCAAATGAACGAGGAAGGAGGAGTGGAAGGGATAGCATGATGTTTTTAGTGTTGTTACTGATTTCCAGACATGTTTTAAAGGTGGATTAACATGTATGAAACGGTTCTCAACATACATTGGACATATAAAGTATGCACCTAGCAAGACAGCAATTCTCCTAGAAAGCCTGCAGAGTTTTGCTAGATGTTTACCAGGCATTCTAGCATTTTTTCCAGCAAGTATATACAGAACCTTCTAGGGAATTTTATAGCAATACAGAACTTTCTTTAGAAAGCGTGTGGATGTCTGCTAGATTTTTACCTAACAGTCTAGCATTTTGTCTAGAAAGTACCAACAGAAACTGGTAGGGAAATTTGTAGCAATCTAGAAGTGTTTCTAGAAAATTTAGTGAGAAGATTCCATCCAAAACCACTACCAATCTAGCAAACTGTCTAGCATATTTGTTCAAAACATGCTAGACGTTTTTCTAGTAATATAGCACCTTTTCTAGCAATTGGAATGAAACCCGCTATGCATAGTGCATATCATATCCAGGATATACCCTAGCAACTGTCATACTGACATTCTAGGGACTTTCATAGCACTTCAGACGAACATATGCTAGGCTGGTTGCTAGAAATTTTTAGGTTTCTGCCTTAGCACATTCCTAACAATGTTTCTATGCTAAATAACACTTTCAGTTTTACCAACAAAGCACGTCAAGAAAAATTCGAAAATCCTACCACGACAGTTCGCTCTCGTTTTTGATGTTTTTTTCTTGCGGAACTACGCGCTTCCTTGCGATGCTTGCATCATTTCCCGTTAAAACTTCATTGGTTACGAAAGCATTCTACTCACTTTCCTTTCGTTGATTGACAAGTTTTTTCTTGATTTGTAACCGTAACTTCATTCAATAGAATACATCCCCAGTTTTTATATTAAGTCGCTGGAAAAGGTGTTCACATTGATTAGGAACAACAATTTTACTAATCGTGCCACTTTAAGTCACTTTTCGGTGTCAATTTTTGTCTGCTTAATCTAATGGTTTAATCTTTTAAAAAATGATATCCTATTGAGAAGGAGGATCTCCATCTTTGCGCCAAATCATTTATTAGGAATCTTAAGAACCTAATTATTTCCTAAACTCTTCGTAATTTAAAACATCTTTCCTCCAAGATGCGTAGCGAGACACGCTGGTGCTTTACTTTTCAGATGTTTCAACGCAACCAAATTTTCGCAATTTTCTTCACCCTATGAATTCTAAAGAGCTATACAATATTTTTCTTACCTCTACGGGGAACCGCCTGCTTTATAACTTTATTCATCAGCAGAATACCGTACAGTTTGTCATTAAAGCTTTTTAGGACAACAGTACTATTGTTCCTAGTATAAGAAATCGTTTTGGCGCCATCGCTGACGAATACTCTGAGACAGACATTTTTCTCTCTTGTACCACTCAAATGTTTTGCAACCTCTCCTTTGAGTCAGCATTTGTGAAGAACCAACGAATCAATTGTTAACTATGAATCGCGAGTAACGTGCCGCGGTTCACCGGTTTGAAGTTGCTGATTAAAACTAATCGCCGACCCGCAGCGGCGACACATCTTACGCTGAGCGTACCGTCGCTCTCCGTTTGGATGGGCCACAGTTTATTGAGAATAATTGAATAAACCTTCGTTTTTTGTAGCCGATATCCAACATCTGTGAGTGTGTGTTTTTTATAAGACTGGGGATGTTTTTATCGATCACCATCGGGCGCTGGCCCCAGCTAATCTGGAGTCGAAGATGTTTTTTAATTTGAGTAAGTTCATTTGGGGTGCCTCTGACTTTACGAGCCTTGTGAGGGTTAGCGATGAATAGTATGTAAAGCCAAAAGCGATTCTGTGAAATATTTCAAGTAGCCCATCTCGTAAAAGATATATCTCCGATAATTATCCTTCTGTCAGACCGTCGTTTACAAATATATCTACAGTTTTGACAGAGAATAGATAGATATAAGATGACATCTTGAGAGGGTTTGTAAACAGGCGAGAGCTTCTTAGTAAACAAAATAATAGATACTTATAAAATATGTTTTTTCCAAATTTATAACTTTAACTGTACTACTGAAACTTACATCTACAATAATAATAAAATACTACAAACATATGTAGACATATGTCATATCCTATCCGCAGCATTTTTATTCTCATCTCCGAGCTCCCAAATGAGGGAAACGGAAGAATGTGAAGTATTGCAAATTGCGACGGAACTGAAGTGCTGATAGTACAAAGCAGTAACTAGCTAAATAGAACAAGGAAGAAAGGTACGGAATCTTGACATTCTAAGCAACAGTGAGAACTAAAGGAAAGGAAAAGGGTTCCTGTCTTTAAGCCCCGGTACAGTTCCCCAGCCGGGTCTGCATCATGCTGATGCCGAGTACAAACAACAACATCATGAGCGGCGTGATAGCGCAGAGTACAATGTCAGACTTCATCTCCAAACCTCTGCCACGATTGGTTTCCTTACAGGCACAGGCTTCTGCGTCGGTTTCCCAATCATTGATGTAATAGGAGACAGAAAATGCAATATTGGAAAGTCTTTTCTGTCCACATCGACTCTTTTTCTTCAAGAGCGAACTACCGGTCCATTGTAATCGAAATAAACTGAAAAATGATTAGTTCAGAGGAAAATTAAATCGAGAAGGAGCACGTTGCGGGGGTGTATCTACATATTGGAAGGGCCAGAATCTCCCGCCTGGCGATTGAGAATCCATTTCGAAGTAGGCAAACTGTTTAAAGAAATTCCCGTAACCTCTTAAAGGGATCAAAAAATGTAAACAATGTACCGGGATAACAAACTATCAGTCCCGATAGTCAGTATGAGAAATAAACCAAGGTAGCACGGCTGTTTGGTATGTGCCTGTGATGGGGAAGAACAGTTCTCCATAAAAACAGTTCTGAAAGATTTGCATTTCGGAAGCATTTGCCAGGAGCAAAAAGGGAGTTTATTCTCATAAAGCAATAATATACCAGGCGATCGGCTGTCAAATAGAATCGAATTTTCCTTTATTTTATTGTGTGGCAAGTATTGAAAGCTGGGAGTTACAAAAGCTGGTACTGTAATTGTTTAAGTAAAGAATTAGACCTCTCCGTCATACCGAGTGTGCTCTCAAACGTCTGCTCTCAAACACAAGCCTCGGGAATAATCCTCCCGACGGTAGCTCAACAACTACTGTTATTCGTCGGACGTTGCTTTATATTGCCCGTCAACTCCGCTTCCTTGATAATGTCTGAGAATATTTCTGAGGACGTTCCCGAACGTCTTATGTCCACGTCGACGCTAGGGACCGCGTGTATCGACGCCGGATGATCGCCAATACGCTGGGACGGGATGAGATTGGCATTGTATCGCAATGGTATTCTGGATATTCGATAATATCGCATGTATTTGCGCACCAAATCCCTTTATTTTTTTCGTCTGCCTCTCTGCGTGAGACAAGGCTTGGAAAAAAAGATGTGTCCCACTCATCAAGCTGAGACTTCTCCCCATCGAGCGGGCTTAGACCAGAAAACAGCCTTTCGGACGTTAGACTCGAGTAACATTTG
>JAVCKV010080901.1:0-21273 GCA_032274145.1 Herpochondria borealis | reverse complement strand
GGAGGAACACAAGAAGCCGCGGCAGTGACTTCTGATATGGATGCAAGATTTTTTGCGTTCTTTCATCTCTATGTTTATCCATTGATATTGTTGGTAGCCAGCGTGGCTGTCGTGGCTGCTGTAAGTGTGTTCTTTTTAAGGTTTTTACCAGAGTGGATGAGTTTTGTTCTGAGTCTGCTGGAGAGCAACCCGTCTAACGGCGGACTTGGCAATGTTGGGTAAAAGTACGTCCAACGCGGTGCCCCCCAGGGGCAAAAACAATAACGCGATAGCGTTATTGTTCCGCGCCCAGCACACCCCCGCCTGAAACTGGACTACCGTGAAACCACAGTGACAAATAACCCACTAGAGCCCCAACCGGTAGATACCAGAATTTAGGCGGGGCGCTTGCGAGCGGAGGTGATAATAAGCGAAGCCATATTGCTAGATGATTAGCGAGATACTGGCAACACTGCACACGTGAGAAAGAGCTTGGGTGGGCGGGGGACGCGGTGGCTGTCAGGCAGTCTCCGAGACGTCCTCCAGCGCATCAATCAAGACATCGAGCTCATCGTCCGAAAACTTCTCTCGCAACACTTTGGCCGCAATCATCGGGTCTGCTGGAAAGACCAGCAACGACTCGGGAAGGTCAACCGGCTCTACCTCTGCTGCAGCTAACCCTCTTCCAGTCTTCACCTGTGTGTAATTCACCTCCTGGCCTTCAACCAGATATCGATACCCGTCCATCATCAGATTGGAATGATGGACAAAGACATCGCGTTTTTCTGAATCGATAAGAAATCCAAAACCTCTATCGTTATCAAACCACTTCACTACGGCGTTAAGTCTGCTCACTTCTGTTACCTCTTCACTGCTAAAGAATTACGACTGAATTCACCATATCACCAGTGCAATTTGATGCTTGTAAAATCCATCACAAATGTTTGAATTATACGAGCGTTTAATTCGTACACTTCGCCGGGTTATATCGGGGTAGGGTTTGACGATATTTTTTTACTCCTATGCTTTTGAATGTTTTTCTCTCGATTTGTCTGAATTAAACACCTAACAATCGAACACATACGACGCATTTGAAATTGACAGTTGTACAGTATTTTTTGGCATTAAAGCAGGTAGTGCGATACGGTGATTTTTTATTCCTGTCGCGGTCGGTTTTTCGATAGCCGATGTGTTTGAAACAACGTGATTGAAATCGAACACAGCACCAAGACAGAAAGCGCTTTGTAATAGGGATGTTTTAAGCAGTACCACTTAACTAACGTTGATTTTGGAAGTAACGTTTGCAGTATTTGAATATTCGTAAAGGCAAGGCCCAGGTACGTGCTGACGGCACGGCATACGCTGTTCCTCTCTTCGTTCAAAAGACTCGCAAGTACGGCAAGATCATAGATCAGACTGCCGTCTCCAGAAAAAAACCACTCCTGATTACCGGTGCCCATGACAGTGGTAAAACCCGTTGGCTAACCCGTCTGTATGAAGACGCTGATGCCATTTGGGGAGCCAAGATTAAAAGCAAGCCGCTATGGCTAAGTGCCACGCGACCACTTGCCGCCTGGTGCGATGCTGAGTGTGTCATTGAATGGTGGGAGCAGTGCCGCAAGGAAGAGGAAGACGCCGAAAAAGAAGACGCCCGGAAACCCTGGGTGAAACTAAAACAATGGGAACGCTCTGAAGTGCTTCCCGACTATTGCCGCGATACCAACGCGGTACTGTTCATTGATGACGCACACAAGCTGGCAGGCCGCAAACTTGAGATCGCCAGACTTTGTGTAATGGCCGCAAAGATCCACGTCATCGCTGCCAGTGAAGAGCAGCGCATTCCTCCCAACCTTCGAGCGGTGCTAATGCGCCGTGACCCGCAAACGTTTAGATTGGATAGTGAGGTTGCCTATGACGCAACAAGCCTGCTTATGTGGTTATTCATCGCTCTTAGTATGGGGGCAGGGCTTTGGGAAGTTTCTGCAGTGCTGGGAGGGCTTAAAGCGCTGGGCACCGGCCGCAGAGCATCACGCAGCGACTAGGCGGAAAATACCGCAACTGGCCGCCGCCCTTTGCATCTGTGCGATACCAATTTCAGCAATCGCACACGACGGCCCCGAATATCACAAACCCGGTGAAATCCCGCATGTCGATAATGGAACCGGGGTACAGGTGGTGTATGACGAACGGGTCAATACCATCACAAAAGGTCTGGAGACGAAGAAAACAGAAACTATCGCCGGTAATTTCTGGCCGTGGAACAATTCAAAAAACAATCCGCCCCCGGAGTTCAAACCGTATCGCCTGCCAACCATGGAAGGGGATAGCCGTTCTTATCAGGAGAACTTACCACCACTGGTAAAAGCGCCAGCCATTGACCCGGATACGGTTTTTAATTCAGTGATGGGCTGTTATCCATCACCCGGTTATTTCAATATCGCCGTTGAACTACGCGGCCAGCTACGCAGTGAAGCCGGCGGTGATAATCTGTTCGAGACTACAGACATTGGCAGTAACTACGTTAGTATCGTCAGCAGAATGCCCCTGTATAGCTACACAGAGTTTGATAGAGAGCGGGGCCATGCATATCACCGGCGCACCAAAATTTATCATACTAACCGGCCTGTTTAACCATTCGCAGAAATTTGTCATCAGAGGTATCATCATTTTTTAGTAATGCATCTTATTCTTCCATACGATTAGGTGAATGGTTGGGTGAAAACCGGCTGAAATTTGATCTTCTCAATGCCACCAAATCACTCGACACCGATGACCTCTGTGTTATCCGTCACTGGCAAGCTAACCCGGTATTCCCATAATGTTCGATATCACCGAGTCTGACTGGAAAAAATGGAAGTCGCTGCGACTTCAGGCGATTGACCGGTTCTGTAACGCGACCTTTGACCAGGTGCAGGCCCTTTCAAACAGCGACGAGCCAGTACACGACCGTCATCGCAAGCTCTACAGCGTGGTTACCGACCGTGATAGAGAAATCGAACAGCTCTTTGATCCGCTCACTCGATCCAGAGCGGTGCTGTTATTAGCTAACCTCTATCGCAACACGCCCCTGGTATCAGACGACGACATCAGTCAGTTCAGTGAAGCACTGCAATCAATCTGCCGGCAAGAGTAACCCATGGCATCCAACCGTAAAGCACAAAAAGAAACCGACAAGGCTATACGGCACTTGATGGACTACGTTGACTCATCGAATTCTTGGTCATCGAATTATCGGGATCTGGAAATACAGATGGTTTCCCCAATTGCAAACATGTTCGATCTGGAAGTGATAGATGTGCTGGAAATACTTTTCAACGGCCCTTATGAAGAGACAGCACTAGGCTATCTTTTTGAGGAGATGGTGACCTGTAACTGGGACAACAATGGCAGTGTCATCGATGAGTACCTGCAAAAGCGCGGATGGCGGGAAGGCCCGCACGGGAAGCGTTATTTACGAGCACTGGGCGAATCTGATACCAACCTATGGATAACGACCGACGTGGCACCCGGTGAATGGGTAGATGTGCAGCACTATGAAAAAAGGAGCAAACCCAAACGAGTCTATGAACGCAGTGCAACACAAAATATGACGGTAGGGCAATGGCTTGCCGCACGTGTGCTAAAAATCGGTAAAGAGCGCTGTTTTTCTGGGGCGGTAATTCCACTCAATGACTCACAGGCAGAACGCGTAATACACGCCGTTGGTCAATTAGAAGAGAGCACTCGACAGGCCTATCAAGAGATGCTGAAGAGCAAAGAAATTGACCATATTTCAGAAGAGGAAGTGAACCAGGAGATTAAAGATTCAAAAGTTGAAACACTGAGCAACACAGCTTTCGCCTTATGGGCAGTAGCAGCCTTAAACGACGAGGATACGGTAGCACCACAGATTCGTAACACAGACGATGAAGAAATTGTTCTGACAAAACACCGCTTAACGATAGTCGGTGATACCAAAACGATTCAACAAAAACTGGATAGTACTTTTGAAAATACAGGTAAAAACGAATGGATCTGGCTGAATGACCAGCAACGGATTATTGCCAGTATCCGACTCAGGAAGAAATTCATCGAGCTTGAAACCAACTCAGTAGAACGCGGTAAAAGCGGAATCGAGAAACTACAGACTTTGCTAGGCGAATTAGTAGGTAAATCCATCGGCGTCCATGAAACCCTGGATTCCGCTATAGCGAATAGACCGCCGGTGAAGCCGGCAACACAACTGAGCCATGAAGAGCTGCAGAAGCAACCAGAATTGCAGACGCAGATACAAGACTATCTACAGAAACACTATCGTGAGTCACTGGATGAACCGATACCAATGCTTAACAACCTTTCACCTCGTGAATGTGCTGCCAATTCAGATACACGCGAAAAGGCAATTAACTGGCTAAAAAATATGGAGTTACACAATTTGAAGACAGGACAGATATTCGACAGCACATGGATGTGGGAAGAATTGAAGCTCACAGAATTTAGATGAAGAATTTCTTAAGGTAACGCTAATGAAAGATCTCACTTCGATACAAGGCGATCAATCCATCGTTATGCAGGAAGCCGGAACCTGGCTGACCAACTTCATCTCTGACCGCACCCGTAACACCTACAAGAAAGCCATCGAAGAGTTTGCCAAGTTCGCAGAAATGGAAACCGCTGACGATCTATACGATATTGATTCCAGTACTGTACTGGCATGGCGTGAACACTTGATCGGCTTAGAGTTATCTAACAACTCTGTTGCTAACCGGCTATCCGCCCTATCCTCACTGTTCAAACACCTGTGTGACAAGCAGGTCGTGCAGACCAACCCGGTACAAGGCATTAAGCGGCCAAAGACACCACAACACGGTGTTACCCCCTCGATCGCTAATAAAATGGTGCGAAAGATCCTTGACGACAGTAACGATCGGATCATCGATGCAAAAACCAGTACCGCCGCCCTCACCGCTGCGCGTAACAGCGCCATATTGCATGTGCTTTTTTTTCTGGGGCCACGAGTGTCGGAAGTCGTATCACTGAATGTGGGTGATATTGTTGCTGACGGTGAATACACGGTGATGAAACTCACCATCAAAGGCGGCCAGGCGCACCGAGTGCCGGCACCAGCGGAAGCGCTGCAAGCGGTGAGTGAATACCTTGCGATGTCTGGACACACCAAAGGGGCGATGTTCCGAAGGATTAAGGGCGGTAATAGTCGGCTGACACGACTGTCGATCTATCACATTTTTAAGAAAGCGGTAAAACAGTCAGGGGCTGATGATGGTTTTTCTACGCATTCTGCACGGGCGACGTTTGCGACTGAGTCACTTAATAATGGCTCACTGCTGGAGCATGTTCAGTCGGCCCTGGGGCATGCGAATATTACTACTACGCAGATGTATGACCGGAGGAAGACGCTGCACAGGGATTCACCTACGCTTCGGGTGAGGTATGGGTGAAGCAGGCTCAAAAGACTGCGAATTGTCGTCTGGTTTTTCCACACATCATGTTAAATTGAGTGCAGAACGGCAAACCTGATAATTCAAACTGTGAGTGATGATCTAAGAGAGAGGTAGACAGCAAGTCGAAAAGAAGGCGAAAAAGAATTTAAAAAAGGTAGGGCTCTTCCATGAACCCAGATAAAATTTTTTTAGCTAACACCGGCAGCTATCTGAAAATGACACAATCAAAGCACACGCAAATATATTCCACACTAAATATAAGTAAACACCCACTTTAAGAATTTATAAATCAATAAGTACTTAGCCCATATAGGGGCCCACTTATCAGCAATACTTTCCTTAATCACACCAATGTAATAACCCAATATCTGCTTAAGCACCCACAGAGCTGGATAACGAAAAAGTGTATAATTCTTACGGATGATTACATAAATATTGTCATCCTCTCGATAACGCCGCTGATTTTTAAGCAGCGCCGCTGCAAGCTTACGGACCAACGGATTCTTGTTGGCCCATTCACATACATTTATTTTCACCGTCGGCGGATGAAAAATTCCAGCCATCAGCGACGCTACTCGCTGGAGTAAGGATTCGGTCTTCATATATTATTTTCCTCTAAGTTTATGAACGTGGCTCTAAATGAGCCACGGTACGTGTTGTCTCAGCTGAGACATTCAAAACAATTAGGTGGCGGGAGATCAGTAAATTCAGCTGAGATAATTTTGAAGCGGCACACTCATATTTCTTCAACAAGGCAATTGGGACTAGGACTATTAGCTGGGGGATTCTGCAAGAATTGATATTCATCTAACACGCTTAACCCCTCATCGGTTATGCCGTATACACGTCTAAGGCGCCCATCAGTTTTGACCTCAACTGGCTCTATAAGCCCTTTTTTTCTGAGCCTGCTGATTGTGCTTTTGATCGTGCTAGCAAGATAATCTTTACCATTGCGGGAGCACGCTTCTCGAAACGCTTCTGGTGAATCACGCTTTTTCTCGTTAAAAAGGTGCAACAACAGAAGTCCTGTTGATGAGATGTATGTCATATTATTTTCCCTATGTTTTTCGGTTGCACTATGCAACCAGGATTCACTTTGCCATCGATAAAATAAAAAATCAATAAGTAGATAGGCGTGAATCTGAGGTATCGCAGAAAGCCTTTGGAGACAAAAATTCTTAATATATTGTTTTTATTGATATTTTAGTATTCAAAGCTGTGTCATGACTCATAATCACGAAAATCCAGCAATACGGAAAAGCGGCTATTTTTTTCTTTAAAGGGGTGGGAGTGCCGGAGTAGCTGGCGAAGTGTTGAAGCCGTAGCTACACAAACGAGGGACGAGTTTGCGTGGCTTAGGCTTGAACACTTCGCCTGGTACGCAGGCGCGGGGCGGGCTAACAACGTTTGCCGTTGAGGAGCTAGCTATTACCCAAGAACCAACACGGCAAACATCCCTTTCTTCCGATCGCTCGCTTTTCAGGGGTGGGAAGGTGCCGAAGTGCCGCATCACGGCGTTTGTTGTGGCTGTACGATGACGACAAGAACTTAGACCCCAGCCCCACAACACACGCGGTGATGCGGTACGCAGGCTGCCGGGCGGGCACAATAATCACGCGCCGCACTCGATACTCTGGAAGAAACCAGTACACAACCGGCGCGTTCCTTTTACGCTCCAGGCATGCCCTCGGGCTCCAAAGTGTTCGAATAATACGAACGTTTTTGCCGAACACATATGCACGTAAACAATAGGTTTTAATCGAACGCATAGCTTTTGAATTAGTCCCTAATAGGTTTTCCCCGAAAAACACCCAGATATAAACGATTAAGCAGCAACATTGATCAAACGTATTTCTAATCGTTGATTCACTGAGGATTCATCGGCCGCCCTACCCTATCCGGTAAATACCCTGGAAAACCATCCGCGCTTTGGTTATTAATACTTTCCGAAGTTATGAAATTATGAAGTTCACGGCTCTACTAATAGATCCGGCGCTTCGATGGTTTCGAGCGCTTGATTGACTATCTGCCACAGCGATCGCGCTAGGTTGTTCACGTTGCTAGGGGGAGTCTGAAATGGCCTGTCCTGGCTATCAGGCATAGATAACCGTTTGACAGCATCCATGCGCCTTACCTGTCCGGCGATCTTAGAAGTATCCAGTTGATTGAAAAAGTGCGTGAAATCGAATTGCCGTGCTTTCTCATTGGTGCTAACCATGTTCAGGATGTAGCGAGCATTGGTGATACCTTCCCGCTCAAGTCGTTGCATAGTTTCAATTGCAAGATTCACGCTTTCAGTGTCAGCCATTACCGGGATCAAAACCAAATCCATATGACGCGCTAACCACAGATCAACATCCGGACGATTCCCGCCACCATCCACAACAATTACCCCGTCACTATTCAGCAGTGAGTTGATGACGGTTTCGAGCGTTCCCGCATCCCGACCGTCGATATAAGCGTATGGCCGCTTTTCCGTCTCCATTGGCTCACGGTTATCTGTATGGAACATGTAGGCCGGTGTGTTCCGCCAAACAGCACCCACGGCGAGAAGATGACAAAGGGTTGTTTTCCCCACTCCGCCCTTACTAGTAATTATCGCAACGCCTTTCATGCCGATACCCGATGAGCTTTAACGATCGCTCTCAGGGCTTCACTGGCTGAAACCACCTTGCCGCGCTTCTGTGACATTTTCAGAGCCACCGCGTTTATTTTATCGTCAACGTCAGACGTTAGATTGTAACTACGGCGCACGCTTTCAGGCTTTGCGGCTGCCGGCTTCGATCGCTCTTTTCGTGGCGTCGCAGCAACTACAGGCGCTGTTGATGGAAATTCTTGGGCGCTTGGTGCTTTCATACCTTCATACCTTCTGTGTTTAATATTTTATGATGATCGTAAGTTATGAACTTTCACACCTTCTGAAGATGTGAAAGTCTGATGTTATGAGAGTATGAATTTATGAACTTCAGAATCTCAGAAAATCCGAACTTCTGAATCTATCACCCTATGAAAGTATGAAGTTATTACAAACTGAATATGCCTGAACAGGCCCGATAGGACAATTCAGCATATTCAATATCGCACCAAGAGCATGACTCCGAGTTCGCCAGATCAGTCTGCTTAGAATTAATTGGTTCTAGTTACAGCGAAGCCTTAATAGTTGCAGGGAAGTTGAGACTTTTGTTGCACTGGCCGTGCAACGGGGGATCTCCAAACCACCGGATAAATCCTTAGAAAAACACCTTAACCGAAGAACATCATGCTGGGATGCTTCCTAACGGACTACTATCTAATATGGCTTTTTCCGGTTTGTGTGGTCAACCAATTTCTGATCGTTCTATCGGTAACTCCTAACTCGTCAGCAATTACTTTCTGAGTGGATCCTTGAGCAACTCAATTTGTGCTGGGATGATTCCTAACGGACTACTATCTGATATGGCTTTTTATATTTTGAGAATCATTCTCATTTAGAAGCCATTTTCCTACCGTCGGTTGAGTAACACCAAGAGCTTCTGCTATCGCTTTCAAAGTGGCTCCTTGAGACCTCATTAATTGTGCCTGGGGTAACAACTCATCACGACGAGCTTTCCCATTCTGGCGGCCTCTGGAGGCTTGTACCTCGCTGAATTCCTCAGCACTGAAATGTTTGTATGTCCAGGTGGCTACTGATTTTGCAATGTGGCGAACTTCGCGATAGGGCAGGGGATTGTCGGTGAGGTTGTATCCGTCCGCCCGATCGGACACCGCCCGATCCCACTGTGTGGAATTTGGCCAGCCCTGCCGGATCGCCTTGTACGACCAGAGGCGCAGGCGATTGAACAGGTTAACGTTGCGACCCAGGCCCATCTCTGGCATCGATCGGCGTCGGTCACCATAGGCATCGAGATCGACATACTCAGCCATCTCGCCGAGATCATATGGCTCTGAGTTAATTGTGTAGGTACGCCAGTGTTCATGTGCCGGGTTTTTCGCGATCAGGCCGCTGTATTGCCCGTCTGCAGCCATTTTGACCGTGAAGGCACAGTCAACTGCCGCAGCGAATCGAATGGCCTTCTGGCTGCTGTGGGGATTCATATGGACCGCGGTTTCTAAACCGTAGTACGCATGGGCATGTTGATTCGCCGGGTTTTGCACGAAAAAGTGAGGTGATGGGAGGTCGAGGCAGTCTGTTATTTCGGAAACACAGGTGGCTCTGTCGATGTCGTAGACCAGCCACAGTTTGCTGTTCGGATGGTTCGGTTGGACGTAACGGTGGCGCATCGCATGCTCAATAGAGCGAATCCGCAATCCCGACGTAGGATCGTTGGTGCAGTACGATTTTGGAGGAATCGATCCCCTGAAGAGATCTAGCTGGTCCTGCATTCCATCTTCACTGGTCAGCCCTGTAAGTTGAGCACCAGCAAACTTTGGAAAATGTCGAATAGAGGGATTTGTTAGACACGAACCTTTCGTGCTAAAATTCCGCTACGCAACTAGAAAACCGCTCTGCCAAGAATAGTTTTTCCAGTCTGCTGAATGCTGTAAATTGTTTTACTAAAAGGCTCCACATTGTGGGGCCTTTTCTTATTGTACCTCATGAAACAGTCGGTAATCCAATTGCCAATTTGGCTGATAGCGTTCCAACATCACTGATCTTGCGTATACCGCTAAATCTTTCCTCTCGCTGTTGAAAAAAAGCCGCTGAGCATTTGATTTCAGTTTGATACTGACCAACCCACGATTTGAAATCACCATCACGATACGGCCAAGCTTGTGATTGGCGTTTTCTCCACACTCTTCTGGCGTGCTTGTGCAGGGCAGTGGCCTGACGTCTGGACTCATGAAAGCCAGGAGTTCGTTGCAGGGAATCCAGCATGGAAACCAACAGTTTGTCCCGCTTAAACTTGCCATCGGTATATCTGACACCCGCGACTTCTTCGGCGAGACAATCGAGAAGATTGTTGTAACTATCCCGATGGTACTGCCAGGTCCATCGGGTTTTAGTGTTTCCTGTTTTCCTATCCCGATCGTGGTAGCGAACCATCTCATATTTCGGCGGTGCAGAATTTTCAGAGTAGTACTTGTCAGGAGCTGAAAAGGTCAAACGGTGGTGTTTATCTCTAGCGTCTTGTAAAGACTCCCTGTCACGGATCGCCCCTGATCCATCAGTGCACACTAACCACCACCTGACGACCCGATCTGATGAACAGTAGTACATGATACTTTGCGTTTTACATCGTCCATTTTTGAAAGCCCGGTAGCGTTGATCATCACTGAGCTGAGTGCCATATAGTTCTGCAAAACGCTGGTGTAAACCTTCCACTTTCTCCAGCGATACTGTTCCACTCGTATGGTAGAAATAGCCTTGACCCGCAAGCATAAGCAACCGACGCATCGCGTGGGTTTTGTATTTGAAAATGCATTCTGTTGATGTATTAGATAGGCGCATATTTCGGATACTAACCCAAAACATCTCCTATTTTTCATTTACAAAATAATTTTTTTGCGCTGCATCTTCACCTTAGATATAAAGGTGTAGCGACATCTTCAAGATAGAACGTGTAGCGACATCGATTGATATGTTGATGAGACGAGAGGCCGCGAACATGTCGTATATAGCTAGGGTAAACACAAACACGCGAGCAAGCGCGAGGCTAACAAATAGAGGTTCCTGCCAAAGGCAGGCCTAACTTGTCTTTTGTTTTACTTTTCAGGAAAAAAACACTATCGTTACTCACACGCTGTTTTCCGAACAGGATGTTAATCAGCAACCGTATTTCCTCAGATGAGGAACATCGGAAGCACACCGTCATCGTGCATTTATTGTTTAATTAAGAAGCTAAACGCTTCACTTCTTAGCCCGTCCTGGGCATTTATTTTTTTAATTATTTCACGCCCCTCTAAGGGCTTTCATTGACACTCGAACTCATCGAGTTCAATGCCGCTGTGCATGTGTCCACATGACAGCGGTGTCCATGAATCGATGCAATGTCGAGTTGTCTCTGCTCCATCAAAGGAGCCTTACTTTTTCAACCAATACGGTTGAATCATTCTAACCGTCGATCAGGAGGTCGACACACCAACCAAACCTGAGACATCTTTATGAGAGCTATCAGGATTCCACTTATGCCAAAAAGAGAGATTTTTCGTTGATATGAAATAGACGATAAGCGCCAACTTATCGTTGGTCTTGGCCCGCCAAGCCAAGACGCACAGCCGGAAGCGCAGTGCCCGTAATTGGGCTCGCTGCGCTACGACGAGCGCTGGGAGTTGCAATACTCCCTTCGACTCAATCTCGTGATAAAACGATCCGGTGAGTTTGGGCGACACGGACACGGGAACCACGGTAACGTGGTGAACCCTGTGCTATGCGAAACAGGTGAAAAACCTGAGCGTGGGATGCCAGAGATGGTATGACACGCGCCCGACATGTGGGCTGCTGAGAGTATCGTGAGGTACTAGGGATCTGAGGGGAAGTCTGGAAGATCTGGCACCAGGGAAGCGCAAGCTAAACCTGGGTCGCTGTACAGCTCAAGCATGTAATCGCATCCGTTCGAGGATGCTTTCGGGTAAGTGGTGAACAGCCGTGACTTAAGTGTCTGGTTATAGTCGATGAAGGTTTTTGCAAGTAAGCGAGCTGCTCGGGACCTCGGGCCGCTGAAACCCTACGGGGGTAGGTGCAAAGCACTACTGCAAATTTACTGGATGAGGCGGCGGTTCACTTCGACGCGTAGTAATAACGTGGGAATCAGTGTTCATTGCAAGCATGGCGCTTGTGTTTTAAATGGGCACTGAGGGAGATTCTGTGAGTAAGCGCGAAACGATTAAGGCGATATAACCGAAGCCTTGATTGGAGACGATTCACCACAGCCTGGCAGCTGAGAAATGGTGATCGTTATGGAGCTGAAAGCAGGACGGTTGTGCTACCTGGGGAAACCCAGTATCAACGGCAACAGCGGGGGCTGATACCCCCCGTTGTTTATTGCTGGAGACTTGGCGGTCTCTGGCTGGAATCCCGGTGCCGTATTGGTGCGTTAAGGATTGGTTGGCCATTTAGACCCTCGATAGGCGACAGCTTATCGAGGGTCTAGTGGACTTATATTGATTAACCAATTGGGATAAAACGATGAAGATTAACAAAGTAGAAATCGAAGAAAAAAAACACACCAAGAGTTTCAAAGTACCGCTCGAGATGAAAGCATCGATGGACTCATTGGATGAGTGGTTAGCTTCCAATGCGGAGTATGAAGGCTCGTTGGAGTGGGTAGCTGACATCGCCAAAGAAATCGACAAGGAAATCACCAGAAGAAACAATCAACCTGATATTTTGCTATCGAAAATTAAACTCAATCTCCCCAAATCCATCACCGAGCGCATGCAAGAGTGCGATAAAAACTACACCCAAAAAGGCTACTCCCCAGAGTGGAATTCCACGATACAGAAGATATTGGATAAGTTGATCAAAGCAAAAACAAAGCAGCTTTCCGAGCTATTTAACGAGTCACCGCCAAACGAAGTAGGCGATTGCTACAAACCAAAAGCGGATACGCTAGATTCGACTTATCAGCCAGTGAATCAGGATAGAACTGGAACGGTATGACAGGGACTCTGAATGGTAATTATCGCAGCAATGCCATCACTACTACCGCTGCGATCAGGACGCCTACCACCACTGAACCCCAGAAGACACGGTATGTGTAATGCACAAATAGGTAGTCTGCCCGGTCTCTGACTCGATAGATGAACTGCATCATTTGACCTCGGTTATTAGCCCCATCTCGGATAAAATGCCACCACTGTAGTACGGTAGTTTAACCACGTTTCAATGCACGAAGGACGGGATTGTGGATAGGTGGCAGGTGTACTGGCGATTTAGTGACACTATTTTCCGGCTGACAACAGAATAGACAGCACATGGTTCCTGGATAATTCGACGACCACTCCATTCAATGGCATTTGATCGGCCATTAACGCAGCCCAATAGCCTCAATATTGCTTACAGCGACTTTCTCACTATTGATAACCTCGCTTTCGTTTCTGTGTGACGATTTTCGACAGCTGATCTAATGCCTCGAGCTCCGTGTCAAAGCTCTCCGATCGCAGGGTTCCGCCATCGGTATCGATTCGTCCCCATTGTTGAAATAGCGACCATCGACCGAACAGATCCGGATCAACCCGCAGGCTGTACCAGCGGTATTGGTTGGCGCTGTGATCAATCTTGGTCAGGTAGGTATAGGACATGACTATTTACAGCTCAAACTCGTGATAGCTTTGATCGATATCGCGTTGCTCGATCCCGATATAACGCATCGTCACCGCCGGTGTGGAGTGATTCAATACCTTGCAGATTGACTCGATCGATTTGCCGGCTTCGAACATCGCATAGCCTCGGGTCTTACGCATCGAGTGCGTCGATAATTGCACCGTCGGAGCGACACGCTGGCCGATCTTTTCAAACACCCGTGCAACGGATCGACGGCTAATCGGCTGTTTGCGCCGACGATCAATATTCACCGCTTCTGATTGAAATAGAAACTTGGCTTTCGGGTAGTCGGCCAGGCGCTGCTGCAGGATCTTAAACGCGGTCTTGTTGATCACAATGCGTCGAGTCTTTCCAGTCTTAATCTCCTTGAGATCCAGCACCGGTGACTTTGGATCGAGCCCCTTCACATCGCTCATCGTCAACGCCAGTAAATCACTGATGCGAAGTGCGGTATTTAATCCAAGCTTCCAGATATCGTAGTAAATCCGTCCAGCCTGCTGCAGGTGAGCCTCGACCTGATCGCGCTGCTTTTTGGTTTTCACCGCTTCGACCTGATTCATGGAAACACCGGCTGATTGAGCCATTGGCGAATGTCATCGAGGTTGCCATCGTCGAGCGCTTTGGTCGCTTCAATGAGATCGAAATTCAACCGATTCTCGCCAAGCCAGACCGCGACAAAGAATCGCAGCATGATCTGCTCTCCGGAGGACAGGGCGCCGATGTCGGCTTTGATCGCCGCCAGATCACACTCGCGTTGTTCAAAATTCCAGTACGAGGCTAACAGCGGGTAGAGGTCGATCAGTTTCTTGAACTGTCGTTGTTCCAGGGAGAGCTCAAAGTGCCCGGGAGTGACGTTTTTCATGTCCCACAACTATCATTATCTTTATATTGTGGGACATTCTATCAGAAAACGCAAATAAACAACAGTCTTTTCAGTGGGTTACGGCTGTGTGTCCCACAAGTGCATTGTGGGACACCCCTTTTGATCGAATGATTGCAGAGCAAATATGAATTGACATCTGTCTTCGATAGAAAGTTTTCCGTTCCTCGCAGCTTGATGCCAGATGTCCGGATATCATGTGCCATGGAAACATAATAGAATTGCCATGTCTTTCAATGTGAAAATAACTTGAACACTGAATCAAAAAATCTACCCTCTCAAGCTTGGCTTTCCAGAGAATTAGTAAAAGTCAGGGCCTCCCGAGAGAATGGAAAACTAGCGAAGAAAAGAACAAAGCATCGCGTTATAGATACATTCGCTGGTGCTGGCGGAATGACCCTAGGTTTTTCGCCTCGCTTCGGTCATGGGTTTAAGCCAGTTTGGGCGAATGACAATAACGATTGTTGTGTAGATACATATAACGCGAACTTCGGTAATCACTGTATCGGTGGAGATATAGTCGAAATATTAAAAGATAAGTCTATAAAGATCCCACAGGCCGATCTAGTTATCGGAGGCCCACCTTGTCAGGGCTTTAGTTTGTTGAATAAAAAACGCCTAAACGATTCAAGGAAACAACTGTGGCGTCCTTACTTTGAAATTATAGAAAGATCAAAAGCATCTGTTTTTGTTATGGAGAATGTACCTCAGCTTCTAGGATCATCGGAATATGATGAAATTTTAGATACAGCTGAGACTATGGGTTTTAAGGTTACAAGTGCAGTGTTGTGTGCCGCTGATTATGGTGTTTCTCAAACGAGACGTAGAGCTATTATATTAGGTTGTAAGGATTTTGATCCGTCATTGGTATTTCCTCCAATTCGAACTCATCATTCACCAAAGCTGGATGACATACATACAGATCTATTTGAGAATGGATATATTAAAAACTCTAGCCTTTGGCCTAGTGTGCGAGATGCAATAGAAGATCTTCCTCCACCCGTTGGGACAGAGATACGTCAAGAGAAACCACCACTTAATTTACACTTCGGTAGAAACCCAACAGAAAAGAGTTTAGCTCGTTATAAAGCGATTCCAAAGGAAGGGATGAATCGATTTGATCTTCAAAGGGTAGCACCGGAAATAACGCCTGATTGCTGGATTAACAAAAAGTCTGGTGGTACTGATCTTTTTGGGCGACTCTGGTGGGATCGGCCAGCATTTACTATAAGAACTGAGTTCTTTAAGCCGGAGAAGGGTAGATATCTTCATCCCAAACAGCATCGTCCAATCACTCCTCGTGAAGCGGCCCGGCTTCAGTCTTTTCCAGATGATTTCCAATTTAAAGGTTCAAAAATAGAAATTGCAAAACAAATTGGTAACGCTGTGCCGCCATTGTTAGCGATGCACATTGCAGATGTTGTTCATCTTCTATTATCTATGAAAAAAATAGAGAATTAGCTTGTCTATAGATCCTGAAAAATTTCGTAAGGAGCTAGAAAATTTAGTTTTAAAGTTTGATTCGAAATTAGATAAAAGTGATTTGCGTGAGAAAGTTAAGGGACTAATACCGATATTCCAAACGTTAAGAAAGTTAGGGAAATCGATAGTACCAGATACCTACAAACTGTCTGCTAGGGACAGGATACTGCACTACTTCCGATTGCACCCTAAAGCAGTACTAGCTGGTGATGAGATATTGGTTGTATCAGGCATTCAAGATTACCCAAGAAGAATTCGGGAATTGCGGGTTCAATTTGGATGGCCCATATTGAGTGGAAAAACTATTAAGGAAATGATGCTAGAAGAGGGTGATGAGACACTTTCTGAATACTCCAAAATGAAACCTAGTGATTATATTTTACTGTCCGATACCCAAGATTTAGAAGCTGCTCACAGGTGGAATGTAGCTAACGATATAAGGAAAAAAACTGGATCTGTGAAAGAAAAGATAATCTCTTACCTTCGATCAAACGTCGGAAAAGAGGTTACGAACGAAGAGCTACGTTATGTAGCAAATAATCAGTCTGAATGGGCCCGAAGAACTAGAGAACTTAGAACCGAAGAAGGGTGGCCGATTGTAACTAAGAACAAAGGACGTCCGGATTTAGATGTAGGCGTTTATGTTCTAGAAGCTGATCGTCAAAGCCCAGTTCATGATAGGAATATTCCAGACAAAGTTAGAGGTGAAGTATTGAGACGGGACAAGAGCACTTGTCAGGATTGTGGTTGGAGTCATGCTGAATGGAACCCATCTGATCCACGCCACTTGGAATTACATCACATAAAGCATCACGCTAAAGGTGGGGAGAATATTGCGAGTAATTTAAAAACGTTATGTACCGTTTGTCACGATGATGTTCATAGACTTGAGAAGTAGAAAAGTGACGAAATATGTAAGCTCGGCAGAAGTGGTTGGTTATCCTGGCTCTCGAAGCTCTAGGTTAATGTCCTAACTTAAATATAAAGTATTTGCGGCTCGAGTAAGACGTAGAGTACAAGGTACAAACGAAGATAAAAACTAGTCTCGCCTCACGCGTACCTGAATAAAGCTAACACGTTGACCTCTGATCGGCCAACCAATCATTGATTTGAATATAGTTGGGAATTGTGAAAGGATTGCAAGCTGCGGAAGCACATGAACTAGTGGAGAGTTGAGCGTGAGTGGCGATAAAATTTGTGAGTCAATCGATCGTACTTTTGGTGACATAAAGGTCACTTGCAACATTATAGAGCGCTACCGTAATGGCAAAAGATGCCAACCTAATGAATACAGTTTTACAACAAGTCATTTATTGCGACGATTAGACAATAATGAAATCTACCCCGTAACGTATATATTCTGTGGCACTGAGGAATATGCTCGGTCGATAGTGGATAATTACTTGTATTTGTTTAATTTGGATGATTTCTTTGAGATTGAGGAGGTACAGGAGTAACAAAAAAATCCACACATAACGCGGTTTGGAATTTATACGTCTGTGATGCTGTAAACAGCTTTGTATGATGGTTTGCAATGGATACACACCACCCTATAAGTATACGCTGAATACGGCACACAGCTGCTTGTTATTAAGGTGCAAAGACAATCTGTTAATTTCAACGGGTTAGAGCTGAGTGTCCCACAAAGGCATTGTCCTGCTTAGTAAAAAGGTTCATGGTTCAATAACGCATCACGCGTCACCTCGTCAGACAATTTCTGTCTTCGATTCACTCCTGTTTCGAAGTGCTGTTAACAAAACCTTTCTTGCCTTCAATCATCACTTCAAACTTGGAGTTGTATGTCCCTGTGTACCCACCTTTTATTTTCCCTTCTGCCAGATGAATGTCTGCGTAGTCAAATGGCTCCAAAGGCCTATCGCTCCCAAGCCAGGTCTTAGCATACGATAAATCAGTTGGCTATAACCATAAATGGACAGAGTTATGGCCCGAGGCAGCAAACGAATCAATCAATACATCATATCCCATAACCTCCTTTATGGGACGGTACTGAGATTTGTGCGCAAGGAATTCCAGTGAAAGCCTGAACGGCAGGAATGTGCCCAAAGCGGCCTGTCGTTTTAGTACGGTTGCAGCCTACGATGAGGTCAATTCGAAGCATTTAACGATAGCTCCATCTTATTCCTAAATGCGACAACCTAACGATGAGTTTCCCATGAGAGCTATTTTGCAACTTTAATTTCCACACCTGCCCAAATTTTGAACAACACCCTAAATTATCATCTCAACTCATGCATATAACTTAATACACCAGCAACACCATCTGAACCACCAGAAATCAAGCATTCTTGGGCAACAGAAAATGGCGCATTGTTTCTACACTTACGCACAAAGCGAATTAAATTTTTATCAGCGGACATGACTACATCAACATCTGTTAAATGTGAACTCAGCTGCGAATCGATTGGAGTACCAGGAGTTACTTTATGATAGCTCTGAAGAAACTCGAATGCCCCGCGTATCCATTGTCGTGGCAGTTCGCTTCCCGAGACTTGGTAGTACCACAATTCAGTCAGAGAGTCTGGCCGGGCTTTTACTTTTGCAACATCAATAATACAATCAAGCCAGTGACGGTATGGACTCGTATAAATTTCAAACTCCGCTTGAAAATGGTACAGACTTGGAATTCGCCAGTATTCGACCGGATCGCCCCTAAAACCTGGCTGACCAACCGGCGGGTTCCCATAGACATCCTTAAGGTCTAAAGATGAGGGTAGCTCTGCTTTTTCATCAACCATACGATGACGAATTTCTTTCGATTCTCTTTGTGCAAGCTCATGCTCCAGTTTTCCCCGCTCACTCTCATTTGTATCTGGAGGCGATATATCATCTTCCGCGCGACTCCAAAAGCCTTGATCTAGAGATTCCCAATCCACCTTCAATCGACTAATTTCAGAAAAGTCTGGATCTTGGACTAGCCAATCCGGTCGATACTCTTCAAAAATCCTCCTAATCTCTTCTGCTTCAAGGTAAGCCTCGGGCATTAGTCGAACCATGCTTGGGCTAGCAATCATGCTTAGGATTTTTTTTCGCAGAGAATTATCTTTAAATTGCCTTACCTCATTAACCAAGACTGGCGCAACTACTATCTCTATTCCGGTATCAGAAGCGGTGGACTTTAAAGTACTGAAGGCATCAGCATCAGCAATGTAACGCCAAATATTTGTATCCAATAGCACCTTCATAAAACTATGCCATGATCTCTTTTGGTAGAAAAGCTTCAGGACAGGTTACGCACATATACAATGAATTGTAAAAAAGAACAGCTAATTACGTTAACCGGCTGAATACATAAATTGGTTAATCTAACACAAAAACTCTCATATACTGCGGAGTGAGCGAATAGCTGCTAATGGTAGCTGCGGTCAGCTTTAGATATAGAGCCGTTACGTTGTCTAACCGTATCTTACCCGTAGGGTAGGGGAATCCCGGTGCAGAGTCTTCCTGCGATCATACATCTGCGTAGTAGTAATATTCGCATGACCAAGTGCCGCCTGCACATGCTCAAGCAAAGAACCCCCATCAAGTGATTCAGTCGCAAACGTCGCCCTGGCTGAATGCGTTGAAAAATCCCCTTCAACCACTGATCGCTTAACTGCCTTTTTAAAGATGTTATAGATCGCGATCCGGCTTAACCGACCATCACCCCCTTTCACCCGCCGAAACATCGGCCCTTTAGTATGGCCGGACATCAACAGATATTGCTTTACCGCATTCAGAGCTTCAGGCGGTGCCGGCACTCGATGAGCTGCACCACCTTTCACAGTGAGCTTTACCACCGTATATTCGCCATCAGCAACGATATCGCCAACATTCATCGAACACACTTCAGACACCCGGGGGCCAAGATAGAACAGCACATGCAGGATGGCGCTGTCACGTGCCGCCAGCAGGGAAGCGTTGGATGTTTTTGCATTGGTAAGGGCCGCTGCGCTGTCATCGAGAATTCTACGCACCACCTTGTTAGCAATGGCTGGCGTCACCCCTTCGGTAGCCGTCTTGGGCCGCTTAATCCCTTGCACCGGATTAACCTGTACAACCTGTCTGTCGCATAAGTGATTAAAGAGCGACGACAGGGCCGACATTCGATTAGCCACCGAATTATTAGACATTTCATTAGCGATCAGGTGTTCACGCCAGGCAAGCACTGCTGCAGCGTCTACATCATAGAGATCATCAGCGGTTTCGAGCTCGGCGAAGCCGGCAAAGTCCTGAACGGCTTTCTTGTAGGTATCCCTGGTGCGATTAGAAATGAAGTTCTGCAGCCACAGACTGGTTTCCTGCATCATCAGCGAATCCGCCGGGGCATCGACCAACGAGGCGGGTTTCTTCGAAGTACGAGCGGGTAATTTGGTCATTATCATCATTTCCGCATTATACTGTATGTATTAACAGTATAAGAGTAAATCACATGAATTCGGAACAACAGGCGTATATCAAGCGCCTTTTACACGTGCTTGGGTCAGTCACCGAAGCCTGCAAGCACAACGAACGCGCAGAACAGTTTGTGGGCCGTAAGAAAATCGGCGATCACGTGGTCAAGGTCACCCTGGTAGCCGAACGTCAAGGCGGCCGGTATGCCGGCGCCGATCGGAACCCACGGAAGCACGGCCAGCCAGGCGAATTAATCAACGCCCAATTATAGTTAACATAACATATTTTATGTTTAGTATTAAATGAGCATTAATTCCTTAGTGATTCGCTCCAAACGATGCACCAAAGCCCCAAGGCTTGACCACAACGCGATGGCTGAATCTTTAAAATGTAATAACGCCGCAACTACACCAGATCTAATATTCACCGGAAACCAGCTAAGCAAGGATATTGAGCAGGAAAGAACAGCAATAATTCTTTGTTTTCCAAAAACATACGCTTGAATATCGCAATAATACATTCTGGAACACACGGTCAACTTACGAGACTTATTTTTCACTATCTGCGATGATGCACTGGTCAAAAACACAATGTCATGACATGATGTATCCGTCCTTACTCTTGGAAGTCTTAACCCATGAAAATTAAATTCGCTCTCTTTTCTACCATTTTGTTCAGTGCCTTATCCGTATCACCGAGCTTCGCCCAAAGTCGACCTGTTTGCGCATCTGCGCTTAGTGATTCAGATGGCGATGGTTTCGGGTGGGAGAATAATGCCACCTGCTTAGTGGATGCTAATTCTGGCACCAACATGGCCGGTCAATGCGAAGATCGCGGTGGGTTTCCTTGGGGTTGGA